>FYEU01000320.1:1321273-1583254 GCA_900188575.1 Geosmithia putterillii | reverse complement strand
AAGCGTCTCGGGATGCTCCCGCCCAAGCACCTTCTTTTGTAGCCCTAGCACCTCGCGATGCATCGTCTCCGCGGCCCCGTACTGGCCCTGCTCGGATAGCGAGTTTGCGAGGTTGTTCATACTCCTAAGCGTCTTAGGATGCTCCTGCCCGAGGACCTTCTTTTGTAGCCCTAGCACCTCGCGATATATCTTCTCCGCGGCCTCGTATTTCCCCAAGAGCTCATAACATTCGCTAACTAACACTCGCAAATACATTGCCTCTCGTTCATAACGTTTGTCCAAGATTCGTAAGGAGGATACCATATGCGGAAGGTTTAAAGTCCATACATCTCGATTGCTGTGTGTTGGCCAGGGGAATATGCCTCCGAGTTCCACGACTACCTCTAAATGCTGGTCATCCTGTTCATTTTCTGGTTGCTGGAACCAATTGCGCATCACAAGCATCGCTAGACGATGCACATCGAAGCTTTGTGGGTCGTGTCGAATTGAAATGAATGCGTATCCCTTCAAGGCGCTCATAGCCTCCTCTTTGGCTAGCTCGTCTTGTCCGTCGGGTAGTAAGGATATGGGTATATCCTTTTCGGCAAAGTAGCTGATAAGTCGCAGATAACGGGCGGCAAGCGGGTCGTCTCGGGAGATTTGTTGAAAAGAGATAAGCCATGTCTTGGCTACTGCGTTCGGAATGCCATCATATCGGCCCTGGTTGGTAAAGTCCTTGCTGAGAAGCTTGAGACTCGTGTCGCTGCTGGAGGTGCAGTATTCCAAGTATCTCGCGATGGTGACACTGCTGTTGCAGCGCATGTACGCCGAGGCCTGCTTGATTCCCAGCGGTAGGTAAGCCATGTAGTGGAGCAGCTCTTTTGTGTCCTCTGGTTGACCAATTTGAGTCGCCCCCAGGCCTTGGTGCAAAAGCTGAGTAGACTCGGACTCCTCGAGCTGATCAAGGTTGAATACCCCTGGCGCCGGACATATTTCCGTGGCAACTTTGAGATTCCTGGTCGTGAACAGAATTGAACCATGTCGGCTAGAGGGTAGGTGCGACTGCAGCTTGTTTTGCTTCAGTAGCAAAGGGTCGTCAATGTTGTCGACGATAAGAAGCCACCGGCCTGTTCTGTTTTGACCAAGAGCCGCCTTGATGAGCGACTTCACATCTGCATCGGTGTCATTGATTCCCGGGACTTCCAGTGCCTCACCAATGGCTCGATACGCGTTCTCAAACATGGTCATATCCACGGCGGGGACCCAGAAAATGGAGCACTCGGGGTCTTCGTCATGAAGACGGTAGGCTGCCTCGATGGCAACCTGGGTTTTTCCGATGCCACCGAGGCCAACGATGGCTGTCCTTTGGCAGCTATTTGGAAGAGCCTCTGGAGGAACCCTCTGCAGAATGTTGTCGAGGATGGCCTGGCGGCCAATGAAGGTTTCATTCCGCTCGAATGGAACGAGAAACGTTGGTTGAGCTATGCGTTATTAGTCAGATAAGTCTTCATGTACATCCCCCATCTAGTACTTACTTGATCCTTCTGATGAAACAATGGTCAGCAGCTCTTTTGCATAGGCAGCTGCCGTCGCAGCTGCGTACGGCTGCCACTTTTTGTTCTTATGCGCGTCGGCATAGTCGCAGATGCCGCGCACGACGATGCAGGGAAGATTGTTCATCAGTCCGGCTGCCTCCATCTCAAAACATAGGACGCCTCCCAACTCCTGGCTGTACCTCTCGCGGGTCAGTCCATCCTTCATTACCTGATTGCCTGACGCGATGGTTCCAAGGAAAAGCTCCGGGTTGGTCGTCGCTCGTGGCGTCCTGCCAATGACATCGTCCGGACGGCAGGATGCACAAGTGTCGCCGGTAACGTGCTCTGACGATGCATGGTACAGGAAATCTTGGTCGGGACCAGGCGAGGCGAATTGTGTTATGGATGAAAGCTTTGATATGTTGTCAAGAACAGACTGGACCTCTCCCCGGAGGTGATTCGCTTTCAGCATGGAGAGCGCAGTGAGCAGAATCTGGGGAGGGGCATTGAGGTGGCCCGTTTGAGTGATTTGCCCACCAAGTCCCGTCTTGCCGAAATCGTGCTGGACGACGCCTCCATGTTTGCCTTGGGGCTGGCTGATGACGACGTCGCCAAGTCTTATGTCAACGCCGGGGCTCGGGACGCCGCCGGCAATTCCAACGAGTAGGCTGAAGCGGATCGAGGGGAAGCTTGACCTCATATGGCTTGCGACAGCGGCGGCGGAGTTGGTGCCCATCTGGCCAACGGGAAGACAAGCCCCCACAACCTTATGACGGCCTATCCGTCCTAGGGTATAGCTGTTAAAATCGGTCTTAGGGGTGGGAACTGTCGCGAATTTCTCGTCCAAGATCGCGGCGAATGCAGCCAACTCGATGGGGAGGGCGCAAACCCAGCCGACGGTGAAGTCGCGGGCAGGAACGGACTTGGCCATGGTAAATAATCACGACAGTGGCATGGTGTTAGAAGCATCGACTGTTGATAGCCCGTCGATTTCTGAGTGTGAGGAGAAGGAAAAGAGGATGCCAGATGGTGGAGGTAGGACGTTCTACTCGTTGCAATGAATACCTACCTACACAAGTTCAGGTGGTAAAAAGGGCGCTGGTGCTGATGGCGTTCAGTCGTGGCGTTCAGTCGTGAGGGGTAAAGGATCTACCTGCACGGATTTGCCTGCATGCATGGTTGCTTGACTGGTTGGTTCCGTTCCAAGTGAGGCTTTCTTGTGGGCAATCACATCGCAGCCTGTCAGCCAGCGAGGCGTACTCGTAGCGGGCTGCATGCTCTCCCAAGCACTGACGCCGCACTGGTCGGTTTTAGAGGCGGATGACCGGTGCTTCTTGTGAGATCTCAGTGGACACACGTTGCGGGACGGGACGCACGCGTAAACACCGGGGCTGACGGTGTGATGAATGGTGGTGCGCTTCCCAGTTTGTGGACCTTTGTAACAGCCGTCGTTGTTGCGTTCCGCTTGCTCGAGAGTGATACTTTTGTCGTCTCTTCTATTCGACGGTCCGGTCGGTGTTCCGGTCGGTGTTCTAGATTTTTCCTGGGACACTCTTGGCTTACGGTCTTAAGACACTGGGGGCAGAGCAGTGAGGCAGCCAGGCACATGTCCACGGCACAAGTGGCAGCGGCGACACTTGGACACCCTCAATACCAACCGATGATGTCCTTTCCGATCAGCTCCAACCTGATAGTAATATCACTGCGCTTCTCGTGAAATTCGCCGCGTCAAGACAGGCATACACGGTCAAGTGGCAATACGACGATGGAGCAATAATATGGATTCAAATGCTTGAACTATTCTTTTTATTATACCAAGAACCCAGCAGTGAATGGACTAGCTTCATCGAGTGGTGTAGCCGCCATTGGCAAAGATAGTCTGCCCGGTAATCCATCCACCTTCGGTACTGAGGAAACGCACGAGGGGAGCAATATCCTGGATCTGTGTAAGTCTTCCTCCGAGACCCTGGCTCTTGTGGAATTCGACGGCCTCGGGGCTCTCCTGGGGGTAGAAGAAGGCTATACAGGGCTATTAGTTGACTGGGGAGGCAGAGACGGGGGGACAGAGGTTGGTACGTACGTGTATCCATGGGACCAGGGGCAATGGCATTGACGCGAACCTGCCGACCCTGGAGCTCCTTGGCTGCACCACGAGTAAAGTGCTCTACCGGGGCTTTGGATCCAGCATAGGATGTATAGAAGCCTGTGAATGCAGCGAGGAGAGCAGTGACAATGGTGATGATGCTGCCACCATCCTCGACATACTTGGAGCTAGCCTGGAGGATGAGGAATGCAGCCTTGGAGTTGATTCTGTGGATGGTCAGTAAGACAGAAATTACTGGTTTGCAAGGGTACGCGGACGGAGGGCTACTCACGCAAACATCTCGTCATACTCCTTCTCAGTGATTTCGCCAATCGGCTTCTTGAGGACCTTGCCAACAGTGTTGACGACAATGTCAATCCTGCCAAAGTCCTTCTTGGCCGAGGAAAAGAGAGACTCGACAGCGTCACCCGTGGTCAGGTTTCCTTGGTAGAATTTGGCCTTGACCTTGGGGTACTTTTCTTTAAGCTCAGCCTCGAGTTTGGTGGCATCATCCTTGGTCTTGGACGAGTTGTAATGGATGGCGAGCGATGCGCCAAGAGCAGCAAAGTCCCTGACGATCTCGGCGCCGAGGTTCTTTGCGCCACCAGTGATGAGAGCAACCTTGCCGGAGAGGGCCATGATGTATGGTTTGCTTGTGACGGAGGGGCTTGTTTATAGTCGTTGTTCGTTGGGTCTTAGTGAGCCGGTGCAGCTGGGAACGGTAGAGATGTGACAGAGCTGGTCTGTATTAGGAGATGGATTGTGTCTTTTATAGCTGATGGGAGACATACATTTCAAGCTCGCTGCGTGCTCTCTACCCTCATTTCTGACGCAATACCCTTCTCTAGTGCAATCCGCGCCTAGTCTCCATCGTTCCCAACAGCACGGCGTGGACCACCGTGATGTGCAACTAGACGCAGTGATGAACACGATGTAAGTTTGGCGACATGCATTTGCTCTTTCCGGCAGGGCCACCCGGTAGGGCCGGCCGGCAGGGAGCCGCTAGTAAGTTAAAATGCATTGACCTATTTCGGAAAGGATTCTCATGTAGCGTAAGTACTAGTAGATGCCATATCGTGGTTGGCCCCGGGTGGGTGTTGGGTGGGCATTGCGAGATCATGTTTGCTTTTGTCGTCGAGCTCCACGGGTGGAGGTTTGTGTGGCGTTTGGGAGCTTCTAGGAGGATGATGGCGACAATCTTTGATGGCGCACCCTTTGGCTTCGATGATTGGTAGAGTTGAGTTCAGCGCTCAAGCTGTTGCGCCAGACGGACCCGTGAGAGACTGGGACAAGCATACATGTAGATACACGTTGCCGACGGAAGAGTGGCTTATCAGGTGACAATAATCGAATCTACTCCGTAGGGAACGAGGGAACAATTGATCGTTGTCATCCCTTGATATATCGTCCAAAAGCTGCACGTTGGGGCTGAAGCTGACACGGACCATGGTGGTAATACGCCGTTGGACGGAGTACATAGCAAGGACTCCATGTCGTAATGGCCCCCGCCTTGTACTGGCAAGCTGGTAAATCGCCGAACTCGTCCCCATATTATCACTACCAACTCCGCAGTAAGTAGCTCGTACCCCGCCCGTCCAGCTCTGGCATCTACCCCTCCAAAAATCTCGAGGTGAGCTACTAGTAGGGACAAATGTCAAGGCTGCGGGATCGCTACATGCCGCTCCAAGCTGCTAACGTATCTTTTCGTCACTACTAGGTTCTGGCTATAGAGTTCCCCAGAGGTTCGACTTCTTCGTGCGCCACAGACAACCCGCGGCTTGCGGACGTTGCCCTCTTAACCCCGCTTCGCAACAATCACTGGCCTCTTTCAACGCGCCACGCACCCACCACTACCAACCAGCTCTCGCTCCGTCCTTGGTGGCGCTCATGGCCAGTGACGAGACTCTGGCGTTGCCGCGCATCCTCTGCCTGCACGGCGGCGGGACAAGCGGCGATGTCTTTCAGCTCCAGTGTCGCAGCATAATCAAACGCCTCGGTTCGACATTTCGCTTCATCTTCACCGACGCGCCTTTTTACTCGGACGCGCACCCAGATATCGTGCCCTTCTTTGGTGACCTGGCGCCGTTTTACCGGTGGCTAAGGTGGGATAGGAGCCACGAGCACGATGTCGACACCGACTCCAAGATTCTCGACCGCTGCCAACAGGCCATGGAGAGGGACGCGGGTACTGGCGAATGGGTCGCCGTCATGGGATTTTCCCAGGGTGCCAAGATTGCCGCCAGCCTCCTCTGGGCCCAGGAACATGTCGACGACGGCAACGGGCCCTTCAAGTTCGGCATCATCATCGCCGGCCGTGCTCCCGTCGTCGTGCTCGACCCCCGTAAGAAGCTGCCGCCCGTGCCCTACACTGTCGACGCCAACGAGATAGGCATCGAGAGCACCGAGTCTGCCCCCGACAACAACGGCCAGCATGCCATCAGCATACCGACACTCCACGTCCACGGCTTGCAAGACCCAGGTATGGATCTGCATCGCGCCATGGCCGACAAATACTGCAAGGATGGCACGGCACGCAGCATCGAATGGGATGGCGGTCACCGTCTGCCCATCCGCCCAGACGATGTCGAACTCATGGTCACCCAGATTCTGAGCATAGCCAAGGAGACTGGTGTCCTACCATGAGAGTCGTCATCTCTTCCTTGGTTTTTTTGGCGTCTTTGCCTGTCCCCTCCTCCTCTCTGCAAGTCACACCGTCACGTCACTGTGTCCCATGGACAGAGTTCATCAGCACAGGTCCATCATCTCCACGCACATACAATATAATAGACAGCCAGCAATAGACCGTCCCATAGAGCTGAATGCATCCTGCTAGTAATGTATTATCGACAGACATGTAGCATGCCAAGTGGTTGGGGTACAAGCTCTGGTTCAAGACAATGTCGCAGAGTCGCCCTGCTATGACGTGATTCACGTGACACCTCAATTGCTGGGACTGGTGCCTGATCCTGTACGTGTATTGCAGTGCAACAATACGACAAGTACCCGTACGTCGTATTGATATCGAGTCAATACGAACGTTTAAATCACCAGTCAAGCACCCACTGTTGGCGCACGCCTGCAACTATCAATGCAAGGTACTCGTACTCCGTGGTATTATTACTTTGTAAGGTATTGATACGAGGGCTCGTAAAAGGACTGGCAATGGAACACAGCCGCAGTTGCCCCGCAGCGTGGACCAGTTGACCAGTCACCAGCGCAAGGTTGTCTGTTTTTAATCGTACATTATGCTTTTTATGCTTCATGACTTAGCTATGACCCACCGATTGCTTGTTATGAGTGATCGACATGAAGAATTGCAAGATACGGCCTCCCGTGACGCTCGAGCATACATACTGGCGCGCGCACGTCCAGGAACCCCCTTGCCCCTGGCAGACGACTTCCTCCCTCGTCTTGCTTCCCGTAATACGCACTTAGCAATGCCGCTGCAGGTTACAGCTCTTCCTCCTTCGTTCTCCTCCATGCGCCTGTACGAGTAAATCGTGCCCGCCCGCCCCGTCATGGCCATAGTATCAACACCCAGAAGAGTCCCGAGAATTGCCATTATCACCGGCGCCTTGGTCTTCATTTTCGTCGTCTTTCGGGCTCTCACACCAGAGCCTTCGAAGGAGCCAGTCTTTGTTCCCAGCAGCTTCAACTGGTCGCAAGCTCCTGTGTTCTACCCGCCACACACCATCAAGGCCCTTCCGACCGGTCAGCCACTGCCACTACCCCCGGTCCAGGCCCCCGCCAGCGCTTTTGACCAGCGTCCCGATCCCCGACGCGATGCCGTCCGCCGGGCCTTCAAGCGCAGCTGGACTGCCTACAGAAAACATGCATGGATGCAGGACGAGCTGAAGCCCGTCTCTGGGGGCGGCAAGCGCGCCTTTGGTGGCTGGGCCGCGACCCTCGTCGACAGCCTCGACACCCTGTGGATCATGGGTTTCCACGACGAATTCACCGAGGCCAGCCGGGCCGCGGCCGCCATTGACTTCTCTGACACGAAGGAGCGCGCAGCCGACTTATTCGAGACGACGATCCGGTATCTGGGCGGGCTCCTGTCTGCCTACGACCTGAGTGGCAACGAGGCACTGCTGGACAAGGCCAAGGAGCTGGGCGATATGCTATACCGGGCGTTTGATACGCCCAACAATCTTCCCGGGTACTGGATGAATTATCAGGAGTCTCTGGAGGGCAGGCAGAAGGCCGGTGTGCGCGACCCGTCAGCCGTGCCTGCGTCGCTATGCCTCGAGTTCACGCGTCTGTCGCAGATCACGGGTGACCCGCGGTACTATGCAGCCACGGACAAGGTGACACGGTTCCTCGAGCGCACGCAGTATGAGACGGCGCTGCCGGGAATGTGGCCAAAGCTCCTCGACTTCCGCAATGAGGTCGTGCGGGACAATGTCTTCACCATTGGAGCTGCCGCCGACTCTCTGTACGAGTACCTGCCAAAGATGCACGCCCTACTAGGTGGGTTGGACGGCACGTACGAGAAGTTGTACCGCGGTGCCATGGACACCGTCACCAAGAACTTGCTGTTCCGGCCCATGCTCCCCGATAAAGCCGACGTGCTCTTCTCGGGCGACGCCAAAGTCGGGGACGACGAGGAGCCGACCAGGGTGAAACACAAGGCTCGGGGCCAGCACCTGACATGCTTTGCGGGGGGCATGTATGGCCTTGGCGGCAAGCTGTTTCGCATCGACGACCATGTCGACATTGGCGAGCGCCTGGCCCGCGGATGCGGCTGGGCCTACAGCCAGTTCCCCACGGGACTCATGCCCGAGGAGTTCACCATGGTTGCCTGCGAGTCGCTCGACGGCTGCGAATGGAGCGAGAAGACGTGGTCCGACACCATGGCCAGTGCCGTTCCCCTCAGGGAGGGCTGGGTCGAGATTGACGACACAAAGTACATACTCCGGCCCGAGGCTATTGAGAGCATATTTCTTCTCTACCGTATGACAGGCAAGGAGTACCTCCGGGACATGGCCTGGGAAATGTTTGAGAGCATTCAGCGGTCTACGGAGACCAGCCTAGCCTACTCGGCCATCCAGGATGTGACGGCGCTTGGCAAGACCAAGAAGCGAGACTCGATGGAGGTAAGGACAAGACTCCATGGCCTCGCCCACACCCCTTCCCCCAAATCGTCGAAATGTGACTGACAGCCTCGTAGAGTTTTTGGACAGCGGAAACCCTGAAATACTTTTATCTCATCTTTTCGCCGCCCTCGCTCATCAGCTTGGACGAGTATGTCCTCAACACCGAGGCCCATCCGTTCAAGCTGCCTACCACTTGAACAGCTGAAGTAACGACCCCACGAAGCCCTTGCAACATCTCTGTCAGTTGAATGTGTTTGAGCCCTCGGATATTATTGTGGTCGGCGAAATCAACACCATTGCAGAGTGAAGCCAGCGTAACGCAACTGGTCGATCCATGTTCGGCGTAAGAAACGTGTCCAGGATTGATGTTTCTTCTGCCGGTCCTAGTCAGATACATTGATGGCCTCGTCGATCAAATGCAAAGCAGCAATAAGACCGACAGCTCATTTGGTGGATTAGTCGTAGACGAGAGCAATATCATGAAGGCCCATAAGAGATATCCGATTCAAGGTCAACTCGATCAGCAAGCAGGCGCGTGCCGCCGGACGGTATTAGGTGGCTCGTAAGGCGGTCCTCGAGCACCTCGTCATGGCTCTAGTGTCTCGGAAACGACGTGTTGATTGGTAGCAGTCCGCAACATGATCTGAGAGTTTTGGTGGTCACTGATGGATGGGTCAATTAGGTTGTGGACAATCATTACCAAGTTTGGTCAATGCATATCCCTTGCGCTAGTGAATCTTGCGGAGCCAACTAATCTTGTGTCGGCTTTGCGATAGCTGCATTTGAGGCTAGTTCAACCCTTCAGCCTCGGGCTTTTTTCCATCTCTTCTCCGAACTTCAGCTTTTCAACGGCCATGGTACTCTGCCTTGTTGCAACCCAACGACTCGGGTGAGGACGACAAAGAAATGAACTGCAACGACCTCCAGAAGCACAGTGAGGCGCCATCGTACCTGGTCAAGTGCCCTAAGGCCTTGCAATGGTTTCACAATGGCCAACTCAAAAAGCACAGTGACGAAGAGCGGCAAGCCGGTCGGTTCGAGCTGTTTCTCGACCTCCTTTGTGAGTTTTCCCAGTACTGAAATGCCACGAAAGAGTACGTGTACGGAAGTCGGTTCTGACAAGGGGCACAAAAAAACAGACATTGCGATCGCGGCCAACTTTAGCGAGGAACTGGCTGAGCACCCAGACGGGGCGCACCTAGCCAAGTACGTGCTGATATTCGTGCCGGCATGGCACATATGGTCGGACCTGCGAGAGATTATGAACTCTTACTACACGGACGACCTTGCGCAGAGGCTGGTGATCTTGTGGGTCATGGCACTCATGGTTCTATACTCGAACAACGCGGCGTCGGCCGACGAGGACATCTGGGCGATGCGCACGGCAGTGGGGGCGTATATCGTGGCACGGTTCACAGTGGCGTGCGCCTTCATCGTCGCGTCGTTTGCGAGCTATCAGCACCGGGTGCAGACGCGTATCATGGCCGGCTTCATGCTGGTGGGCCTGCTGATCGTGGTGCCGCTTCTGGTGGATGAGGAGTCGGTCAGCCTGCGCGCAAAGTGCGGCGTCATCGCGGCCGCCCTCGTCTACCAGGAGGTCACCTGGACGCTGACGCTGAGTCCCTGGCTCAAGAACCGGCTGCATCTGACGTACAGCACTGCCGTCGACATTGCCCACGAGGTCGACCGCCTGGCCGCCTTCTTCATCATCATCCTCGGCGAGTTCGTCCTTACCATTGTGCTGCACAACCCGGCCGGTACGGGCATCTCGACCGGCTACCTCAAGGCCTTCTGCACCCTCGTCGTGGCCTTCTCTCTCAACTGGGTGTACGCCAGCGGTGACGGCGGTGGCACCAGGTCCACCCACCCCATCCGGCGGTCCGTCTGGTCCGCCTTTGCCTTCTTCCTGCTGCACCTACCTATGTCGGCGGCGTTCCTTATCGGGGGTCACGTCGCCGCCATCAGCGCCGAGCTGGAGGAGTTCGAGCCCGGTCACCGCTGGCTGCTCGGCGGCGGCCTCGGTGTCGGCATGTTCTGCATGTGGGTTTACGGCATGCTCTTCCGTGGTGCCGACTCCGACGCCCTTCTCCTCATGCCGCAGTACCTGCGCGTCGGCGTCCGCCTCGTCATCGCCATCGTGCTCATCGTCCTGCCCCTGTCCCACGGTCATCTCGGCACTACCGAGTTCATGGTTGTCGTCATGTGCCTCTTTGCCTTTATGCTTGTCTGGGAGACTGTCGCTGGCCTGTCGAAAAACGCCCACATATTTGAACCCTGGACGCACTGCCATCCCCCACCAGAAAATGCATCGATTGCTCAAGACGAAGAGGCCAGATCGGATTAGAAAGAGAGTCTCTTTCCATTACACCTTTGTCTTTCCTTTGCGCGTATTTGTATTTCTTGTTATATACCCCATTCTTCTACAAGGAAGAACCTGTGCTTTCTATACATAGACGATATTCTGCTCCGAGGGAAGCTTGCTTTGAATACATACCACTGAATTTATCTGCAGCCGAGTTCATGTCACCATACCGTAGAATTAGGAATGCAAGATGTTCGTGGGAAGGCAACAGGAGGAGAAAATGCCCAGGACATTTTGGAAGCCAATATCATTGCAGCAGTTTCCATCCATAAATATCTCAAGACAAACGCCGAGCTGCACCATCGTCTACTCCGAATATGCCGTAATGCGAGTATGCATATATCAGGGTTGCCACCAAACCTGGAATGGGCTGGACTGATTGCCCGTCCATCGCCACATCGTATTCATCTCTACAGCCGTAGCAAGGGACATCGTCAAAATCGGCATGCCCCGCTCGGAAGAGGCAGAAGCCTTTGCCTACGGTGTCTACTTGGCCGTCCAAGAGATCCCGTACGGCCGCGTCACCACATACGGCCACATTGCCGCCCTCATAGGGACGCGTACGTATTGACCCCTCCGCCCCCGCTAAACATGCCATATCACCGTTACCCAGCAGTAGTAGTTTGGTACTAAGATGAGATGGGACTTTTCAGCACAGCGTCCTCGTCAGGTAGGCGTTTGCCTGAAGCATCTGCCTGTGGCCGAGTCGGAGGCGCGCTACCACAACGGCAATGTCCCGTGGCAGCGAGTCATCAACGCCAAGGGCATCATATCGCCCAGGTGAGATGACGCTTGTCCCCCGGGGAATGTACCCGGGAACACTCTATTCGAGGACCGAGTAGTGAGTGATGGCTCGCTGACGGTGCGCATGTAACTAGGTCGCAGGCGCTTGGTGCTCAGAACCAAGCAGACGTACTGAGGGAGGAGGGCGTGCGTGTCACGGCGAACGCCATGGGTGAGTTGATGGTTGACTTTGGCGAATTTGGCTGGTTCCCCGACGTGCTCCCGTCCGAAGAGTGAATAGGCGGTGGGACGAGTCGTTGCGCCGTTGCGCCGTCCGGCTTGCTACGGAAGGTATGCGACAGCGTAGAACAAGTCGGCTGCGCACTTGACATAGCCTCAGACGGCCGTGGATCAAGCAAATGAGTACAACATAATTATCAATTTCTCATTCCAAGTGGTATAGGCGGAAGGAACAGAAGAGTAAAATAATAGAAAAAAAGCCATCCATGTACAATAACAGAGGCCCACAGCGCGGGCCAGGACAACCAAGCTGAGTACATAATGCAATGCATCATCATCGTCTCCTCCGCCAATATTCACATACAAAGACCCCCGACTACCCGCGATGTGACCAAGGAAAAGTGGTAAAATAAACGTGTTCAAGGATAGACGACGAAGTAGAGGAAGAAAAAGAAACAGCAAGAAGGAAAAGAAGATATTGATCATATGAAAATAAGGGAAGAGACAACCAGAATAGAATGACAAGAGGAAGAGGTAAAAGAAAAAATACATGTCTCATTTTGTGCGTTGCGCAGGGCGTTGATATGTGCAGTCGAAGAAAGCAAGTGGTATAAGGGGGTTTTTTTCAACAAGGGCGTGGTGGCAAGAAGCACATCAGGCCGTCCGTTCCAAACTCCGGCCAGAAAAGGGAAGAAAGGCCTGCAGTAAACAAGAAGAAAGCGAAGTAAAAACGACGATCAAAAGGATAAAACAGTTCCAGCATGGTGGAGTTCGACTGTCAGTCTCACGCGTCATCGACGGCGCGTCGTCATCAAGGGAGACCAAAGTCGGGTCGTCTGACGGGGAAATGTCCGACTAGAAGCAGTTCAGGCTTCCCTTCTTCTTCTTGCCCTTGTTGATGGCGTTCATGCGCTCCTCGAGCTGCTTGCGCGCCGCCTCGGCGGCCTGGCGCTTCTTGCGCTCCTCCTCCACGGCCTGCAGGCTCCAGCGGTTGTCCTGGCGAGGCTCGGGCGAGCTGTGGCTCTTGAGCTCCTTCATCTCGCCCTCGAGCTCGGACGCCCTCTTCTTCCAGGCATCGCAGTCAGCCTTGACCTTGTTGGACTGCTTCTCCAGGTCCGTAAGGGCCTCCTCGAGCGTCTGCGTCAGCTGGCGCTCAGCGTAGAGGTGCTTCTCGATGGTCCGGATACGCGCCTCCTGGTCCTCGGTGATCTGCGAGATGTTGACGTTGTCCTTGCTGAGGGGGCGCATCGAGGTCGTGGGCGAGCTCGGCACACCGTTGGTAGGCGGCGGCGAAGAGGAACCGTTGGGCAGAGGCGGCAGGGGGATCGCCGGTGGTGGCGAGGGAAGTGATGTGTGCGAGGCGCTCTTGCGGACGGTAGAATTCGAGTTGGAGCGCTTGACATCCGAGCCAGAGACCTCGTTGTACTTGGCCTGGAGCGAAGCGTACTCCTCACGGATCGTCTCCAGCTCGAGCTGCATGCGCACGCGCGTAGTCGACGCCTCCTCAATCTGCGAGTTACGCTCGCTCTGCAGAGTGCTCAGACGGTTGTTGGTCATCTGGGCCTCGTCAAAGTTGTTCTGGAGCTGGTCCTCAAGCTCCTCAACGAGACGGCTGTTCTTCTTGTTGACGCCCTCGAGATCGGTGATTTTGGACTTGAGAGCAGACAGTTGGCTGGGAACGGAGTCGCCCCCGTTGGGGACCAGCTCGGCGAGGGCCTTCTTGGTGGTCTCGAGATCCTTCATGATAGTGTCGTTGATGGTCGACAGTTCGGCAACATGGGACTCGACCTCGCCGGCCTTCTTGCGCTCCGCGGTAAGAGCCTTTTGGTCGGCGACAAGTGCCTCGATCCTCTCGTCGAGCTTGTCGGTGCTGGCATCGACGCCGAGCGCCGTAGCAACCGTTGTGGCGACCCTCAGGAGTTGGTTCCTGGCGCCAGCCAGCTCATCCTCGAGCCTTTGGATGGCATCCGTGTGCTCGCCCATAAGAACCTCGACCTGCTCCTCGTAGCCCTTCTGCTCACGAACCTTGAGCTCGGCCAACTCCTGGGCGTGGGTGCTCTTGAGTGCGACCACTTCCTCCTGGTGCGTCTTTGTAGCCTGCTCGAACGACGCCATCTGGTTCTCAAGCTTGGACACCAGCTCCTGGTGGCCAGACGCCTCCGAGGTTGCCACCTCGAGGGCCCTGGAGGTGTTCTCCAGCTCTGTCCGGGTAGCCGAGTGTTCCTTGTTGGCATCGTCGAGCTCCGTCTTGGTGCTGGAGTATGTGCGCTCCAGCTCGGCCACCTTGGTGGCATTGCTGTTGATAATGGCCTTGTACTCGTCGAGCTCGTTGCGCAGGAAGTTGATGAGGTTCTGCTGCTTCTCGTCGGCGGCTCTGGCAGCCTCGTCCTTGTTCGCGGAAGGGTCTGATGCGGCGAGCCTGGCATTCGCGGTGGCCAGCTCAGCCTCGAGCTGTTCGACCGTGGACTTGAGCTCCGTCTCCTTGGCCGACATAGCGGCAAGAGCGGCCCTGTGCTGGTCCTCCGAGGCAGCCTGGTCACCCTCGGAGACGATGACCCTAGAAGCGGCGGCAGAGTCGGCGGCGCCGGCGTTGTGGAGCGCCTCCAGCTGTTCCGCGAGCTCCTGCTCACGGGTCTCATGAGCTTCCCGCATCAAGTCGATCCGCTTCTCGCTCTGCTCGAGCCTGTCCTGAAGACTGGCCACCATGGACATATCCATGGGGCTGGCCTTCAAGCTGGAGCGCTCACGGGTGAGGCCCGAGATGATGGTCATCTTAGTCTCCATCTCCTTCTTGGCAGAGG
Source organism: Geosmithia putterillii (assembly GCA_900188575.1). Taxonomy (NCBI): domain Eukaryota; kingdom Fungi; phylum Ascomycota; class Sordariomycetes; order Hypocreales; family Bionectriaceae; genus Geosmithia; species Geosmithia putterillii. The sequence goes on along the minus strand of FYEU01000320.1, from coordinate 1,568,435 downwards.
CCATGTCGGCCTCGAGCTCCTGGATGCGCTCACTACGAGAGTGCAGCTCATGCATGGCGGCATTGATGTTGATCTCGAAGTTCTGCATGACTTCGGGCTTTTCGTCAAAGTTGTCATTGGCAATGTTGCGTAGCGACGCAAAGGAGCGGTGGGCGCGGTCGATGAGAAGGTTCTGGCTGGACTTGCGGCGGATGACGGGGTTGTTTGTTCGCGGGGAGCTTGCCTCGTTGGCCTTCGCCTTGGAGACCTCAGTCTTGAGCTCCTCGACCATGTCAAGGGTGGCGCTGTGCTTGAGCTCCAGCTCGGCGTACCGGTCGGCAAGCTCCTTCTCGGCATCCTCCTTGGCCTCGGCAGCAGCCTTGAGACGTTCGAGCTCCGAGTGTACCCACTCGTTGTCCTCTCCCGTGGTGGCAGTGGCGGTGGCCGGGGCGGCGGCCCGGGACAGGTCCTCGGACGAGGCACCAGGCTTAGTGGTGGCCGTGTCGTCCTCGGAAGCCACGTCGCAGTTGGACGTGTCCACTGTGGCAGGCGAGTACATGGCCGATGACAGCTCAGAGGAGAGCGAGCGCGAAGCCGACGACCGGAGCCCAAGCTTCGAATCGTTCTCCTGTGTCTCGGACAGGAAGGACTGGGGGCGCTCGGGCGGACCGATGTCGGACAGGACAGAGTCGCGGACGCGCTGCTTGTGGTGGCGGGCCTCATCGACGGCGTCCTGCAGCTCGGCAACCTTGGCCATGGCCTCCTCGTACTTGGAGTGCAGGGCATCGTACTGGTTGACGGTCGTCTCGTGGTCGACGCGCAGGTCAATCAACTCCTGGGTAACATTCTCCAGCTTGTCGTAGACGAAACGGGACTGGGCCGAGTCACGGCGGTGCACCCGGGCTGTCTCCGATGACAGGCTCTCGGCAGACTTGTCCTCTCCATCCTCCTCTGTGACCGTGGTGATCTTGCCCTCGGAGGCCTCGGCGTTGTCCAGATCCTCGTCGCCCTCGGGGATGGGCTCCTCAATCTGGCTGTGGCGGCTGACGTGGGACTGGGCCCGCGAGTGGCCGGCAGCGCCACCGCTGCGACGACGGCTGGTCCCGTTGCTGGCGGCCTCCCGCTGCTCGGGCTCGGGCTGCTTGGCCTCCTTGACCTCGTCAAGCTCGTGAAGCAAAGTGTCGAGCTTGCCGAGACTGCGCTGGCGCTCAATGACCTGCTCGAGACGGTCAATCTCACGCTGCATCAGCTCCGAGTCCTGATCAGCTTCGGCGAGACGCTCCTCGAGGGTCGAGATGTAGTCCTCGCATGATGACTCATTCTCGCGTATGCGCGAAATCTCCTTCCGAAGCTCCATGATGATGGTCGCGTTCTTCTCCTCGCCGCTGGTATGTCCGTCAAGCTTGGCCTCCAGGTCGTGAAGGTAGGTCTCGGTGCTGGCCTCACGGTCCATGACCTTCTGGAGACGCGTCTGCAGCTGGTTGCTGATGGTCTCGGCGTAGGCACACTTGGTTTCCTTCTCCAGCAGGCTCGCCTCGGTGTTGGAAAGGGTGCTGCGCGTACTCGACAGGGACTGCTCGAGGGACTGGATCGTCTTCTCGTACTCGAGGACAACCTGCTCGACAGCTTGGGCAAATGAGTTGGAGCGGTTGAGGCGATCGGTGGCGCTGTCACCCGTGTCATCTGCGTGGGCATTCTCCATGGCTGACTCGTTCTCGCGCGCCCTGGCGAGCTCGGCGATGAGCTTGGCATGGCGCTGGCTAAGGGTCGTGTAGTTCTCCTGGGTGTCGAGGAGCTGGTTCTGGAGCTCGGCCTCGCGCTCGCTGTGGCGGTCCGGCTTATCGGCAGAGCCCGAAGCGATTCGTCGGGGGCTCGGCTCCCTGTTGTTGTTGCTGTTGCTGACCTGTTCGCGGAGGAAGGCAACCTCGGCCTTGAGGCGGTCGATGAGGGCCTGCTTGTCTCCCTCCTCAACCTCCTGAATACGGGGCTTGGACTGGATTGCGCGAGCGCGCTGGGCGTACTGGACCGTGTTGAGCGTCTCGCTGAGGTGGAACTCGGCAGGGGTGACGCAGGCAATCATGTAGGTGATGGCGTTGCCGCCCAGCGAGTCCTGAAGCAGGCGGGTCAGCTTGGAGTCGCGGTAAGACACGTGTGACCCGGCCTGACGAGACGACAGCTGGCTGATGACCTTGCCGAGCGAGGCGAGGCCAGCATTGATGGAGATGCCTTCCTTGGCCCTATCGCCGTGGGCGCCCGTGTTCTTCAGGCGCTCACTACCAGCCAGATCCACAAAGTGCAGCTTGCTGTCCGTGGTGCTGGACACGTCGTTGCTGGACAAGGTCTCGAGGGGCACGGAGAATCGCTTCTCGGCAGTCGACGTCTTTCGGCGTCGGACGAGGTTGAGGGAGAAGACGGCATGTGAACGCGAAGACTTTGCGTTGATGGCAGTGGCATCTGTCTGGCGAATGGCGGAGCCAAAGTCGAGGGCGCCCATGAGGTCCTCAACCGAGTTGATCTCGACTTGGTGGAGGCCAGTAAGGATAATGTTGCCCTTTGTGTCCTCTCGAATGGCGACATTTCCGCGCTCGCCTACAGGGGTGGTATCGGAGACGAGAAGGTCGCGGAGATGCTCATTGTAGATCTCGACATATGTAGCCTTGAGAGACCAGTTGCGGTCGCCAAGCATGGCGTGCTGGCTGAATGCGCGTGGGGTCTTGAGCTGTGACAACGAGTTACGATTTGAGGCCTTGTTGGTGGCTGTGCCTGTGGGGGCCTCGAGCATCTCAAAGAGGGCGCGGGCAGCGCGAGGGATCACGCCCATCATATCGTCGTCCTGCTGCTCGCCAGAGCCAGAAGTACCCATGGTGTATGATTTACCAGCACCCGACTGGCCGTAGGCAAGGAGCGAGACATTGTAGCCCTGTGTGAAGGCGTTGACCGAGTCGCTGAGGTAGTCCCAGATGCCCTCCTGCATAACGTCGGAGTCGAATACGCGATCGAAAACGAAGAGCTTGCGTCCCTGGGGTGAGTCGATGGCCAAACTTGTGTTGGAAGTGGTCTGGACCATTGACCGTTGAAAACGCTGAGGGATGAGCTCGTAGCCGGGGTCGGTGCTCTTTAGAGGTGGGCGGACGCGGACAGCTAAGGGATTTGTCAGTCTTGATCGTCGTGGGGAGAGGCAGAGGAGGGGGGGCAAGAAATGTGGCAACGTACCGACTTTGACGGCGGTGCGACTGTCTTCGTCCGAAGCCCTGCTACCGCCAGCGGCGGCCCTGCTGCCGTTCATACTCAGGCGGCTGCTGCTCCTGTTGGCGGGTCGGGCGATGGCGCTCGTCGGGCGCTGGTAAGGGCTCGGCGAGACTGGTGGCGAAGATGCCATGGTGACGGATGTGGGCGACTCCTGTCGCGGGTGGCGGTGGTGGACGTGGTGCTCGTGGGTTTATGTCGGTCGGTGACGGAAAAGGAAGAGGGGGGCTGTGGGTGGTGCTCGGAGAGCCCTGCCGGGAGGAAGTCGAGGGTATGTCAGGCCCTCATGGGCTTGTCGTGGGCGGGTGCAGATGCGTCTCTGGTTTAGATCTGACTGTCTCGTCGCGTTTGTGGCGCCGTGGTTGGCGATGTTGTGTGAGGAGTAAGTGGTCGTAGGCCGGGGCTTTGGGGGGGGCAAGCCAGATAGTCGTACGAGTGGTGGCAGAGTTGTGCGTGGACGGGACGGGGTGCAGAAAAAAAGGGGGGGCGTGGGTGTTGAAGACGAAATGATATAATAAGAGGACAGGTCCCGCTAGCCCAAGATGCGCTCAGCGTTCAAGATGTGGAGGTGAGAGGCCGAAGCATGAACGAGAGAGGGTACGAAGTATTGTTTTACAGCGGCACGCCAAAAAGCGCAAAGGGACAAAAGGAGTGAGGGTCCCCCGTGAGGTACAACGGAGGGGAGGGAAAAGATTGAAGACGGGGTAGGAGAAGGAGAGAAAGGACGAAGGCTATGAGAAATTGGGGGAGACTGAAAGAGGCGCGCGCGTTGGTCGGAGATGGCGGGAAAGAGAGGGCCCCAGGCGTGGGATGAGAAAGGGGATAATACCTGTGCGAGTACGAGTGCAGCGTAATACAGCGTACAAGGTGCAGCAGCCGCCAGCAGGGGACAAGAGAAAGAGGAACCCACCCACTCGGCACTAACAAGGGAAAATCCAGGGGTCAGGGCCCACGGACGAGGGACCGGAGCAGGAGAGGGCGAGACAAGTTTACCGTTTACTTTGTACAACCACGACGCACGGCGTATTACCTGCGCCGTATGAGTACAGTATCAATACACAGTACCGCTAACGATCGCAGTCACTGCCACTACCACTACCCCTCAACGTTGCGATGCTGGTGCTCGGTATCAACCACACAACTGACAATCATCAGTGCATTGAGCGGCCGGGAAGGTGCGAACGAGTACTCGCACCAAGTAACAGTGCGCCCGGAAGTACCTGTGTGGCCCTCGGTGGACAAGCGCAAGCACAAAGCATGGCGCAGCGTTTCCCATGGTGGTTTAGCGTTGATGGTGCTGGCAGCGACGTCTCCATTTGTTGGCCTGCGCCATGCCCAATGTGGACAAGACACCTCCAATCGGGGGCACGTTGCCGTTAGGGACCGGGCGCCTGGAGCTTTCCCGCCAGGGGATCCTTCCCCCAACTTCCCAACTTGTCCCAATCGGCCTGAGTAAAGCCTACAGGTTACCGGTACGAATACTCGTACTACCGGTGGCATTGACGGCGACTGCACATGCACAGTATCAGACTCTGCACAGTATTAGACGCTTGCACTATTACAGCGCACAGGTCAGGCACCTGGGCCTGTGTCTGTGCCACGGTTAAATGGCGCTGAAATTATCTGCTGCAAGTCCTTTACGACTCGGCGTGCCGAGTAAATAGCACAAACGGGGCAAGGAGGTAGGTATTACGGTACCTACACCTATGCAACGATGAGTCGTCCTTACGAGTACATGCTCGTCCTCGTCTAGGTCAAAAGTCGCAATTGCCATGAGCCCATGACCGGAGTAATACAGAGTGCAGGTACGAGTGTTCGGTAATACTCCGTAAGTACTAACGGAGTACTGTGGCTCTGTGGGTGCACGCCGTCTTCTCCGCACCACATGGCCATCAGACATTGATTTGACTCTACAACGGCGGGCAGTTATGGCGGGCACATGTCGCAGCCCAAGACAAGGCGGCGCCGTCCGCAATCCACTCTATTCGCCGACTATGAACGTTAGTAGTCCTCTGAACATGTACGACGCGCTCTGTATTCGTAAAGTACATATTGAAGTGTCCATCTCACAGGTTGACAGCCAGGCTACAGCATTACTAGCACTACTACCACCTACAGTATCAGGATGCGCGCACGCTGTAGGTCGGCAGGCCAGAGATTCGCACGACCCACTGTTCTGCCCAATACGCTCCGTCTACGTCGTCGAGCACACGCACTGGTGCCCATTGTCATCACCAACGCGCGCCTTGACGCATCTCACATCACGTCTCTGTACACAATCACGCGGCGTGGCTGGGAGACGCGATTGTGATCGCGCTCTTGGAAGCAAGTACAGTGCGCGTCAGCTGCAAATCCTCCCGCGGTACGGAGTATTCAGTAATGGCAACCATTCATCAATCGCTCTCAGGTAGGCAGGTACCCCCGACAGCGTGTTTCTCGTGAATGAGAATTTGCCTGCCACCTGCTGCTTGGTGATTCTCCCACTGGAGTCTACTCCGCATTACCAAGTTGGCATTATCGGCAGGTACAAAGATGGTCACGTCCACGCGCACCTGCCCGTACGTTGTACTACTAATGCGAGGACGATTATCCCGCAACCAAGGCAGGCAACCGCTCGGCCACTTCCCCGGGCCATGCAAGGTCAGTACTACGGCGTCTTGGATACGGAACACCACAGCATTCAAGCCTGCCCGTCGCTCCGTCACCATACAGGCAGGTATGACCACTGGTCAAATGTCGATTTCAGGGGCTGCTTGCTGCGCTACAAGTCTCTGTGTGAGCCGTAGTATTGCTGCGCAGTATGAGTATTACTGCTACTCCTTACTCGTACTCATCGTCGTAGGCCTACGACGTGTCTGCACCAGTCCTGACTCCTCACCCATGCAGCTGCCAATTGGCAATGACCCGTGCCCAACCAGACGTTGGCTCTTCGGGCGCTAGCCTCATGGCCCACTTCCAAGCCATCAGGGGTGAGCCTGGTCCGTAATTTAATCTCTTGCAGCGTCGTATTTTATGGGCTGGCACTAGGGGTACCACCACGTATGAGTGCCTATCCGTGAGTACGAGGCAGGCGAGGGTATTCACGGGATCCGTAATAACCCTCTCAGTGCTCAGTCGTGCTCCTTTTGCTGCCGAACCATATCGTACAGGTACGAAGTATATCACCGTACGACTATGTGAGATGTGTCGTAATACGACTCGAAGGATGATAATAATACCCCGAACAATATAATAGTATAGAGCAGTTCGCAGTAGCAGCATGCCTGTCTCTCCATCATGCCTATTTGCAGAGTCAGCCGATATGTCGACCACACGTACATGTCTGAGAGACCCCCGTGCACACGCTCCTGTCTACAGTCGGCCGTAGCCATTATGTTTCCATCGCACAACTCAATCATCTCGGCTGCCCATCATCTCCTGCAGGGTCCGAGACGTGCATCGATTGGGGGGCATGGGGCAATAGGGGCGCGTCAAGTCTGATTGCTACGCATACAGAGCACTAATTCCACTACTACTAGGTAGTAATAGTACGAATAATAGAAATCAATGAGCGAGTATTCCATATCGCCCTGTCCATGGAGAAGCAGAGTATAATTTCATCACAGCACGTGCTAATTAATCCACAAGCTACAAGCTGAAAGGCTACTAGTAGTAGGCGGAATGTTCAACCGCTGCCCACGGCTGGCCTCAACTTCGTACTGCAAAGTAATACGGAGTACATGTCCTCTTGTTGGGATTATCCGTGCGGCCCACGGGTATTATTACCTCGCACAATCAGATCGTGCACCAGAATCGGTTCCGTGATCCCCTTGCTCGCAAATATGGAGCAGCCCGATGCGACACCAAGGCCAACACTGCCTACGCCGTATTACGCTGTACTCTATGAGGCGGGCTGTCACTCTCACTTCCCCGGAAGTGTTACAGCACTCGCCGTTTCAGCCACTTCAAGTCCCTTGCCAGCTCCGGGTGTGCTCATGCGTACGAACCATCACATTATTAGTGCCGGCATGCATGCACGGAGTAATAATACGCTGTACGAAGTACGGAGACAACTGTCAACAAGTATCCGCAGATACATTTCCAACCTGGGAATACTAGTAGCAGGTCATCTTCGTACTAGTCCGTCGTTGTATCTATTCGTACAACTGATGATATGCGTACGGAGTACTGATATTCCATTACCCGAATGATCAAGTGCATTTACCGACTCTAAATCTTAATAAGGGAAATACAGATCGTAGGTCTGTCTCAAATCTATACGTGCTCTTAAATCTATTGTTTCTTCATGTTCTTGATGGAAATATCACAATGACTTCAAGGGTGCATTCACTCAAAACTCCTCTCATGCCTTCCCACAGACAACACAAACATACAGCTGTAAAAACAATAAACCACGCAAAATAACACCCTCATACTTCTTTATAAAATTTGATCATAAAATTTCATTGCCTCCTTTGCTCCCTTAGAGCGTCTGCCCATCCACCGCTCTGGCGCGTTCAGCACAAATTCGGCCACCGGGTAGATGGCAGCACGTGACTTCGCGTCTCGATGGTGATTCTGGCGCCTTTGGTCAGGTGGGAGGTGCGACAGGCTTGGGCATGGAGGAGTCTGCGTCATCAGAACAACACTCAGTACGAAAGAGAAGTGGATGCTCAGTACCGAACTCCAAATATTTGTCCCCTTCCTTTGTGTTTTCTCCTTCGGACGTTGAGCAGCTGCCTCTGACGCTGAACAACCCTGACGCGACTTCGTCATCTCACGTTGCACGGGCACCATGACCGGATCCTGCACATAACAGATCCCATGGAAGTAATTGATCTGGTATCCTCCAGTCCACCTGGTCCCTCGCCGACTCTGCCCGCTAGACGGCAAGCGCCTGCCCTCGTTTCGACACGTGACACGCAGCTGGATGGGGTGGATTTGGCTGGCCTTTCCGATGAATTTGATATCACTGGAGACATTGATTTTACGACGGTCAACGACCTGGTAGGGTTGGACGACCTGGATGCAATTTGCGAGCCAGCATTTGGCAGGTCAGACACGGGAGCCAAGAGACGACGGATATCGACATCTCCCAGGACTCAGAGGCGCACTTCTGGCCAACCTACTCGAGCCATCTCGGCAGGTGCTGCATCGACCGCCGGCGCCTCAGCATCATTACAGTCCGTCACGTCGTCGAGGGCAAGGCAGACGTTAGATCTGCTGCAGAGCTCGGATCCTTTCGCAAGCTCCCCCCCTCAGCCGCCCAAACGCTCTCTGGGCGAAGGGCAGTCGGCCAGATTTGCTCCGCTCAAGCCTCGGGAACCTGTCCCACCGATTAGACCCCATAGCCGTGATCGACCGACAGACAAGGCATTCTCTCAGCCTGCTCCGTCATCGTCGAATCCCTTTGCCGACTCGCCTCCGCCGAATCAAGGACGAGGGGAACCGGATCGTGGAAATCCATCGGACGCCCAGCCTGCTCCGTCATCGTCCAATCCCTTTGCCGACTCCCCTGTGCCGGATCCAAGGCGACGGAAACCATCTGGTGCACACTTGCCGGATATCGAGATCAGCAGCCCACCGCCAACCTCTAATCATGATGCCCGCTCTCGCCAGCAATGGGATCCCATCTCCAGCTCTGCGCCAGAGACAACTACAGGGACCACTGGCAGAGAAATCGGAAAATCCGGCAACAGTGCACGGCGCGCGAATGTGATTGAGATTGACTCCAACTCCGACGACGAGTCGGATGACGACCTCCCGGACATACACAATCTAGCACAAATGCCGTGGAAACATCGATCTTCGCTTGGGCGGTCACGCAGCGACATACTGCCTTCACGGGACAGAACGAAAACATCTTCATCATCATCATTAAATCCTGCACGACCCAGGAATGGAAGGAGTGGCGGCAAGACGGCCGCCGACAAGGAGGCCGAAAAGGAAAAAAAGCAACAAGAGAGGCAGGCCGCCAAGGAGGTGAAGTTACGGGACAAGGAACGGGCGACAGCGCTGGCTGAGGTGAACAAGATGCGCACCGACAAGAAGGTTTCGACGCCAGAGATGATTGTCGACCTCCCGTCGACCCTGGATGTGTCGGTCAAGACTCACATCGAGACGCTCCTTGAAGGCCTGTCGGTCGAGTACACGGCATGGGAGAGCCCGCATAATGCAATCAAGTGGAGGCGCAAAGTGACGAGTCGCTTCAACGAAGATGCAGGCCACTGGGAGCCCATACCGCACCGCATAACGGCCGAGCGACACGCCGCTGTCCTAGTCTCAGCCGAGGAATTCGTCCGCTTGGCTGTCGAGAACCGTGTCGGTGCCCACGCCACGCAGGCCCACGAGGCATTTCCCGACCACCAGGTCATCTACCTGATCGAGGGCCTCACGCCGTGGATGCGCAAGAACCGCAACCTCAGAAACCGCCAGTTCACATCCGGCGTGCGTGCTCGAGAGGACCATAACAGCAACACGGTGACGACTGGTGGTGGCAGTGGCGGTGGCCGCAGAAGGAACGCTGCCGCTGCCGCCGAGGCCGTCGTCGTGCCAGAGCACGTCGTCGAGGACGCCCTGCTGGAGCTGCAGGTGATGCACGACGTGCTGATCCACCACACGACGCTGGCGCTCGAGACGGCCCAGTGGCTCGCCGTGCTGACGCAGCACATATCGACGATTCCCTACCGAAAACAGAGGGACCGAGCCATGTTTGGGGCCGCCTTCTGCATGGAGTCGGGGCAGGTCAAGACGGGCGACGACGCCCGCGGCACCTACATATGCATGCTGCAGGAGATTGCGCGCGTCACGGCCCCGATCGCGCACGGCGTGGCCATTGAGTTTGGCTCCGTTACCGACCTGGTCAAGGGCCTGGAGAGGGGTGGCCCAGCGCGTCTCGAGGGGGTAAGAAAGACGGTCAACAACGAGGGTGCCCTGTCGGACAGAACCGTGGGACAAGCTGTCAGCAGGAGAATGTACAAGGTGTTCACGGGTCGGGACGAGTCTAGCACAGATATTTAAGAGGAAATGGATTCAGTTTAATTGAGAAAAAAAAAACATCATTTATTATCATTATCATCATGTTTGGTATCTGCCACGGGACTTGCGTCCTTTGTGTCTGTACTACTAGTATTATTATTGCTGCTGAAAGGCCACAATGTTAGCCAATCTGGTCCATAAAAAGATCGATTCAAATGAAAAAAAAGTGAAAGGGTTGGACGAAGTATCAGACAGCGGTTGGACAAATTTTTCCACATAGAATTTTCAGAACAGGTCTGTGAAATTGTTTTTCTCATCACATGCTTCGTGGGGGTTGGTTGTGTGTATGGGCAAGGGGGAAGAGCGAAAAAAAAAGAGAAAAACGTACCAGTTATCGGGTGCACCGGTCAGCTTCCGCTTCTTAGAGACGAAGAACGAATCCATTGTTCGCTGGGAGCGATCGAAGCGGGCACTGCCGATGCCACCGCGCGTCTTGCGCAGGCCCTCAAGATGCTTGAGGCTGTTGACGCGGTGAACCTGGAGCTTGACGACGGACCACGAGATCGGCTCTGCCACGGCATCAGGCCACGACAGAGTCGCCTCGAGGTACCCCGTGTTGCCCCAAGACGGAGGCGACGGGGAACCCAGATCGACAGCCGAGCCACCTGGTATCCGACGACAGAGGCGCCTGAAGAGCACGCCCAGGATGATCCCGTGGGCGACCACCATGACTGCACTGTCCTTGTCGCCGTCATCGTCCTCTGATGAGCGCGAGCGTCGACGCAGCAGTGGCAGGAGGTGCTCGTCCAGGAAGCGATCCATCCGGTCGTGCATCGACTCGGCCGACTCGCTGTCCCCAGAGGGCATCCGCGCGCCGATCTTGACGCCCTCGTCGCTGCCAAAGTCCTTCTCCCGGAGGAGAGGAAGCTGGCTGACCTGCCATACTGGACCGTCGTCACCGTCGCCGTCGCCGCGTGCATCCCGGATGGCCTCGGCCGTCTTGAAGGCGCGCTGCAGGTCCGACGACACAATGTGTGTGTCGGCGGGGCCATAACGGGCGAGGTGCGAAGCCAGCAGGCGGGCCTGGATGACGCCGTGCGATGTCAGTGCCGAGTCGCGCGAGCCGGCAAACAGGTTGGCTACATTGTCGACTGTCTCTCCGTGACGGATGAGGAACAGGCGCATTGTAGGCGGTCTTCAGGGTGGCCACGAGGCCATCGTGATGATGATGGTTCAGAGATGGAGAAAAGTCTGATTGGGAAATTTTTTCTGCCAATTTTATGTGGTGGGATGATCGGTTTGTACGATATCACGTATAAATGCATAGCGCGCTACTCGACACGTTCATAACATCCATTCAGCAACATCCATGTTCAACAGTGTGGATGCTGGAAGTGAAAAAAATCACAAAACTTGATTGGTACCGTTCGAAAGATTAAACATTAATACTAGTAGGAATACAAAACTTTTCTTCAAAAGTCAATCAACAGAGCGACGAGTCCATTATTTCTTATCCTTGCCAGTCAGAGCGTCCCAGGCGCTTCCCAGCCCAAAGCTGGCGAGGATCTTGTCGATGCCCAGGCCGCCAAGGATGTTTTCGACGAGGCCGCCAAGTCCCAGACCACTCAGCTGCAAAGTGTGTCAGTACGTGTCATATTCCCAACGGGGGAAGGGGGCTGAAGGGGGCTGAAGGGGGCACAGTTGGGAGCTTACCAGTCTGCCGACGAGGCCGAGCACGCCGTTGAGCAAGAGGCCGACGGCGGCAATGATCTGGAAGAGGGGCTCCGTGAGCAGGCCCCAGAGAGGGTTGAGCTCCTTCTTTGCGTGGGGCATGCCGTCAATCTTGCGCTTGGCATTGTCAATGGTCTCGGTGACGCTAGTGGTGAGCTGTAGATATTGAAGTCAGTTTCAGTCTTCCAGGGGACTCATATAATGGGGTTGGAGTTGGGTATAGTCAGGAACCGCCGTGTCGACTTACCTCCTTAAGCATCTCGGCGAGGTGGTGCTCCTCTGGCGAGGCCTCCCTGGTGGAGGTCTTGTGCTTTGCGTTGCGCTGGATGCGGCCGTCTGGGTCCATTCCTCGGATCATGCCGTTGGTCTCGGTAAGAATCTTGGCACCCTCCTCGATGAGCGGCTTCACCTCCCTAACGAGCTGCTCTTCATCGAGCTCCTCCTTGGGGGTGCGCTCAGCCGTGTCGATCTTGTCGGTAATGAGCTTGAGGATAGGCCGGAGCTTGTCGAGCGACTGCTCAATCGAGTAGGCCAACTTCCCGGCAAGCTCTCTGTCCTTCTCGGCCTTTTCGCGCGCTTCGCGGTCCTCGGCCGACTCTGTCTCGGGAGGGGGGATGTCCTCGAGCAGGGCGACATGACCGACAGTACCACCCTTGGAGTTGGTCACGTCACCATCGTCGTCAACCTCCTTGCCCGCGCAGGTCGCCAGGTCGCCGCTTACTAGGCGTCCGATGACGTTGCCGTCGTCGTCGGCCACCTCGCCGAGCCGGTTCACTTTGCGCCCGGCCATCGGGCCCCGTGGCTTCTCCGGCTCGGCGGGCTCCTCCCACCTCTCCGCCTTGCCAATGACGTTACCGTTGCTGTCCAGCACATCGCCGTCCTGGTCCACGACGCGGCCAAACAGCGCCGTTGCATCGCCCGACACCACACGGCCTACAACGTCGCCAGACGTCGTCACCACCTTACCCTCCTTGCCGACAGTGCACTCAAGCTCTGCAAAGGGTCCCTCCTTGGACCCCTGTCGCTCGTCGGATGGCAACACCTCGGCCTTGCCGACAATGGCGCCCGACTCGCTGCGCACATTCCCATCCTTGTCGCACATGCGACCCGCGATGGACGCCACATCGCCCTCGACGACGCGGCCAAACAAGGCCCCCGAGTCGTCCACCACGTTGCCAGCCTTGTTGACCCGCTTGCCTTCGAGAATGGACCGGTCCGGCTGCTCCTCCTCCTGGGCCTCGGGCTCCACCTCCTCCTCGCGAGGCTCAGCCTTACCAACGGGCTTTCCGTTAAAGTCACGGATGGTACCATCATCCCCGACCCTGCTTCCTTCAAGGTCCTGGGCATGGCCCTCGACGACTACGCCGACCAGCTTTCCGCCGGATGTGACGCGGCCGCTGGCTTCAACGGTGCCCCCGGCGAGCTTCTTGTAGGCCTCCTCATCCTTGGGGGCTTCCTCCTCGGGCTGTTTCTCCTCAGCGGCCTGCTCCTCGTCGACCTTGTTACCCTTGAGGCCCTCCCGAGGCTCTGCATTGCCAAGGACCTTCCCGTCAGCGTCGCGGATGGTACCGTCCTCGCCGACCGTTTGGCCCTGAAGCTGGGTGGCGTCACCCTCGACAACCATGCCGACAGTCTTGTCGGAGGAGGTGACGCGCCCATCAGCTTCGACGGTACCACCAGCAATCCGCTTGAACGCTTCGGCTTCCTCGTCGTTGCCTTGCTCGGGCTGCTTCTCCTGCTCGGACGTTTCAGACTGTACGGGCTCTGCCTTTCCGACGGGCTCTCCCGCAGAGCTAAGCACTTCGCCGTCGGCATTGCACTCCTTGCCCTGGAGCTTGTCGGCGTCACCGTCCACGATGTGGCCGACGGTCTCGTTGCTGCCGTCGTTGGCGACAACCTGGCCCTCCTGGCCGACGACAGCGCCCTCTAGATCCGCGGCAGTCGGCTGGGTGTGTTCGCTCGCAGCGACAGACTTGTCGTGATCCTCCATCTGCACGGGTGCGGCGGCCTCGCTGGCACCCTCGTGGACAGAGTATCCCGCGTCTTCATCTGGGTGGCTGTTGCCGTCTTGTACATCGTTGTTGTCGGTGGCGAGCTCGCTGCCGACAGGCTGCTTGGGCTGGCCGTCATTGACGGGCCCGGCATCCTCGCCGGCGACGGACCGAGGAACAGACTCGGCTGTGATTATTGGTGAGTCAGCCTTCTCGCTCGTTCTTTTTCTCGGTTCTCACCGGTCACTACACCTTGAAGGTTGGATGCACTTACTGGGGTCTGCCTTCTCGGTTGCCGGCGTGTCCTTCTTCCAGCCGCCCGGGATGCTGGCCAAGGGGTTCAAGGTGGTCATTTTGAAGGCGAAATAGTATTACAGAGTGAGGAAATGTAAGTGATTATGGTGATGATTGTGCTTGCTGTTTGTTCTGAGTCTTCTGTTCCTCTGTTATTATGATGAAACAGTTGTTTGTCTGGGATGCTGCTCCTTCCTTCGGAGATATCGCGCTGGCTCCCTGCTAATTATACCTGTGGAAGGAGCGAGTTGCAAACAAGTTTTCCCGCTTGCAACAGCATCAAGTGATGACACAACCGACTGGGGCTCCTCGTACGCCTCCTCGTATCCAACGTTCTAAGCTAAAAGACCACGAGGAGACAGAAGCCATCATTCTCTGCCTGTCGTATTGGCAGTTGGCCAGGCTTCACCAACAATGAGGCAGAGACGTCAAAGTCATTTGCGTCATTCGAGTTAATGCATCAGCCACACAGGGTGTGTCATCCAATGTCGTGATGCTCCTTGGCTCCCACCATCTCGACAAGGCGGGTGGCTAGAAACCTGACGACGCCCGCTGGGAGGGGTGGCGCTTGATATCATCAAGTCTCAGGATGATATCAAGAACAAGGACGTCGCATTGTCATCCTTGTTTGCCGGAAGGGTTTCCGAAGAAGATCAGGGTCGTGCACAATGCACCAGCACCAACGGCCGTTGGGTCACACCCCCAACCCACCCCCGACCCTTGACCCCCTCTTGTTTCTTATTTCCACGCGTCGTGCATGTGGATCGAGATTTCCGTGGTCTACTCTGACGCGCAGTTGGTAGTGCGAAGCTGGAGGAGGCCAAGAGCCTTGCTCGGGGGGCAGGCAGGCATCATCAGGTGGCCGGGGGAGGCGAAATAACCCTTGCAAACCGGTTTTGTCGATCTGCTCACTATCAATTTGTAGGCGTACTTACGAGTACAAGCCCGCATAGGACCCACGCAAATCGCACCGGGGTCTGGGATAAAGTGATTTCTACCGGGGCGCCTGTTTTTCGATCTTGAATCGGAGAATATTGTATTCGCTACAGATGTGGATTCAATGGGTTGCACGTAACACTGCGGGGATCCATCCACTCCTTCTATTTTTTATCCAAACATCCCGGACCACTCTCTTTATTTGTCTGCTTGTCTGTCTATTGACTGGCGGGGCTTTGCTTCTCGGCGTCACGACTCTGCTGGTATGCGCGCCACTCTTCCGACGTACGCCTCTCTTCCTCTGCGCGCTTCTCCTGAGATACACGCTTCTCCTCATAGGCGTCGGCCTCCTCTCTGTTGAAAATGGTGGGTATCTTGAGTATGATCTGGATTCCTTCGTACGTCGACTTGACGTCGAGGTAGATTTCCGAGGGGTTGGGGACAGATGCTGGTATAGGTGCCGAAGCCGACGCAGCGGGTGGAGGCGGCGGAGGTGGCTGTTGGTAGTGGCCGGAGCTACTCCCCTGACCAGCCGGCGGTGGCTGCTGCTTCTGTGACTGCCCTGGGGCCTGGCCGGGGGTTTCTTGCTTTGGTGGCTCATTGAGTTTCCCGATGGCAGCCCCGTTCGCGTTGTAGATGTTGCCTTCGGCGTCGACCCTAAGGGCACCGTCGAGCTCCTGGAGCTCGGGCAGCGCAGTGAGGTCCTCGACGACATGGCCGGCCACGTCGCCATCTGCGTCTAGAATTTCGCCCGTCTCCGAGACAGGGCGGCCGACCATGGAGGGGAGGTCACCCTCTGCCCGACCGAGGACTGTGCCATCGTCATCGAGAATGTTGCCAAACTCATCGACGAAGCGGCCTATGAGGCGCTGGTAGCGACGGGGTGGCGGCGGCGGCGGTGGTGGCGTGGGCACCGAAGAATCCGATTCCGCGGCCTGGTTGATCCTGGGGATGGGTGTAATCTTGGGGCGCTCCTTGGGGGCCTCTCGGGGCACAAAGGCTCCTCGATAGGGAATGTCAATCATATGCGTGGTGTGGGTGCGGCGATCATCGTCATCTCCAGGTGTGGCGGTGTGGGGGGAAGCCATGGCTATCCCAGAAAACCAGGGCGTTGTCGCTGTGCCTACTAACTCGCTGAGCTTACTGTCTGAGCTTTACGTTCTGTCTATGCGTGACTCCGTGGGCGTAACGCGTGGGCGTAGGCGTGCGTGTATGTAGGTGTGTATGTATAGCAACAGTTGGGATGTGTATGCGTAATCAAGAGCCAAGAGATGTGGTCTAGTGTTGTCGCAGATGAGAAAATGGGTACGTAGGTTGGCAAGTACGCATGCGTATCATGCGCACGAATAACGGCGGCGGGGCAAGGATGACTTGAGAGAAGAGAGCAAGTATCGAATGAAAGGCCAGGGACAGCAGCTGAGCAACTGAGTAGCAGCAGTTGGCGGCTCGAGGGCGGTTAAGTGGTGGCGATGGGAGCGACGTGAGAGGGAGGAGAAATGAGCAAGGTGGCTTGGTTGGTCGTTGGGGTGCAAGTGCAAGTGGAAGATGCCGCGTCACATACTGACGAGAGTCGAATGACAAGTTGGCAGGATGCGAGAATGGCTGGCATATTATGGGGCAGGCACGCTGGACACAGGATGCAACAAGTGGGACAGATGCTGCAGGAAGCCCATGACATCATGACTGCAGCAGGAGTCGATAATACTGTCTGATATAGTCGGTACAGCACCAAAGCGCTAAAAAGGAGCATGGCTGGATTAATCCGAGTCCAATATTGCTTCTGTACGAGTATACGAGCGTGTACGAGCATTACAAGCCTTTGGTTATTATCATGGACACCGGTAGACTGGAATTGAAACTTAGCAGGCCATTAATTGCCCCGTATTGACCACGCTGCAATGGCATTAACAGGTATTAATAATACCGAATACTCTGCTCGGATGAATGCAGTTTGGCAGTCCGTCATCCGAAGTCTGGGCGATGCTAGAGAGCGCTAAGACCTGCCACAACGTGCGCGCCGTTCCGCCTGTCGCACAGCCATTCAGAATGTGTTAGTGTGCCGTAATGGTAGCAAGTAGTACGACTAACAAAGTCAAAACCCATGTGGTGCCTGGGGGTTTAGTTGTGGTGACACCACACAAGCAAGGATGCACCTTGTAATAAGAAGACCAAAAACAGGGCATTTGACAACTGTCAGCCAATCTGACAAGATACAGACAGGTATAAGAACATGTATTATTAGTGCTATTAATATATCGTCGACCATGCGTCGGTTTTCAATTCAAAACAAGACAAGACAGCAGACAACGCCAGTTCTGGTTCGGTCCGACAAGAAAAGCAACACCAAGGAAATAATGATGATGAAAGAAAAACAGCAGCGTGGCCTTTGTCCCCAAAAACTCCCATGCCCTCTATTAGTTCCTGCAGCAATCAAAAATCGATTAGCCCGGGTCCAGGTTCTATTTTGTAAATGCCCGTGTTCACATGCTGGAAGGACGAGGTTTCACGTAAGAACGAGGACTGTTCTAGGAAGAAGCGGATGGCTCTCGAGGCCCAGGCACCAATAATCAGGTAGGTAGGGGTGGAGGCGAGCTGGGGATATCCGAGAGAGAGGGGAGGGGGGAGGGGAGTGAAAAACGTACAAGAGAGCAAGCTCGAGGTCACCCTTGATGCGGGCCTTGAGCTGAATCTCCACCTCGAGGTTGAGGTCGAGGCGGAGGCGGAGCGTGTCCTTGCTGTCCTCCTTCTTGTCCATGGCCTTGTTGCCCAGGTCGCCAATCGCCCCGGTGGCATTGTCGGCCACGTTGCCAACGTCTCCGGTGGGGAGACGGTCGAGATCCGTGTTGCCGCTCCTCTTCTTGTTGCTGCGTCGGCGGGGCTTCTTCTCGACCTGGTTCGAGCGACCCGAGTCATCACCAGACTGCGAGGCCCTCTCGTCGGCCGAGTCGACGTCCTGAGTGGGCTTCTCCATGGTCGGTGCTGAAGACATTATGGGCAAAGTGTGTGTTGTTGTGGTTGTTGTGGTGGAGGGAGAAGAAGGGTAAGTGAGATTGTAGAGTTGAGTTTAAGAAGAGGAAGAAGAAGAAGAAGAAGAAGAGAAAGATGTGTGTGGGAGGGGTTGAAGACTGATCGGTAATGTTGAGGATGCAACTTGTATATATTGCGAGAGATGGAAGGCTGGAGAAGGACAAGACTAGAATTCGAGGCTTCCAACTGTCGACTGATATACCCCGATGGACCAAGGAACCTGTTTTCAAGGCATGAAGTCATGGCCTACCCAGGCGGCAAAGCCAAGCTGCCAGTTACGAAGTGACTTGCCCATTCACACATTCACACGGTCCCCACCCAACCACCCACAACACACACACACCCCGGTCATTATTCTCTTCTTAGGCTTGTTCCCCCACAGCCACCAAGAGCCCACCCACCACGCAACGTACACGGGCCACACCACGCACGCGGCACGCATCACGTTGTATACAGTACTCGTATATTACTATTCTTGACTCCCAAGTCCCGTATTTGTGAAAAGTAAAAGAAGGAGGAAAAAAAGAATGGAATGCAACGCCCTGGATCGTGCCCGTTTCCAATGCGCCATGATGCCCTTGTTGCCCCAAGGTTTCGGGCCGCCGATCCCTTCTCACCCGGCCGACCCAACTGACTTTTTGACTTTGCATGTCACGCCAGTTCCACTCCACGCCCCCAAAAAAACGCCCTTGGTACCTTGTCAACGGGTTTTCCAGAATGCCAACGTGCTACTCCGTACCGCACCCCCTAGGTTTCGGCATATTCAAGCTTCCGTCAATGCCTCACATAGTTGCTCTCCACACCCAGAACCGGGCGCCGTCGCAGCCTTACGGGGAAAGAGCCGTCGGGGTCGTTTCCGTCGGTGTCACTGCCACTATCACTGCTGCTGACGCTGCCACTGACACTGCCGCTGTCACCGTTACCATGACCGTCGTTATCACTCGCACGGTCGTTGCTATTGTCGTTGCCCTTGTCGTTATCGTCGTTCCGACCACCGTCCTTGTCGTCGTCGGCCTCAGCCTCGCCTTGACCATCTTCTGCTGCTTCTGCTCCTGGATCATGACCAGGAGGCGCAGGAGGCTTCCAGTACACGGCCCATCGGCCGTCCTGCTGACGCCTCGCCACAAACCTGGCCGGGTCACCCTGCAGGACGAGGAAGTGCTCGTCCTCGCTCCACCCCCACGGCCCGATGACGTGCCCGCCCATGGTGTCCTTCTTGCCGCCGTACCGCAGCGCGTGCGTCTCCTTGTCCACAAAGATCCAGTTGAGCATCGGAGGGTCGTCCGAGATGGTGCTCACCAGCCCGCGGTGCTTTTCCTCGGACGGGTACGTGAAGTAGTAGCCGCTGAACCGGTGGCCCTGCACCGGTCTCTGCGGGAAGTCGAGATAGATCTGGACATGAGTAAGCAGACTGTTAGATTCGATGTGACTTTGAGATACGATAGCCATCACGAGCCATCACGTACCTGTCCGTCGACCAGGACGCAAAAGGCAGCCTCTCGGAGGCCCCCCTGCTCCGTGGGTAGCATGGCCGTCATGTGGAACTTCTCCTGCTCCTTGGACTTGGACGCATTCTCGTTCTGCTGCGCCCGGATGGAGTTGCCCACCCCGATAATGGTCGGGATGGACGTGAGTGCCAGCAGGCCAATCACCATGGTTGCCTTGTCGGTGACTCTTTCGATTATGCTGCTTGCTTTTCTTGTTTTCTTCGAGAACGTCCAGTAGGTTTCAGGGAAAGCAGAATGTCTCCGACTCGTACGAGTAAAAGCCCGGTATCTGCTCGTACAGAGTACACGTACATGTATTATGCCAAATGCGTCCTTACAAGGCTCACGTTGACGGTGGGGCGGCGATTTCTTCAACCTCGACTTGTCAGATGCTGCCTGAGACCTTGAACCTTTGGCTTTGACTTATGGAGACTTTGGCTTATGGAGAGGACCACTCTCTCTATTTTAGGGATGAAGACTGGAGACAGACCTGTAATATTCATGCACTGCACGGCATATCACGACCTCAGGACTACTCCACGGCTCGTATGAGTGCATATTAACACTCGTAATATGCGCGTGTGGTCACTGAGCAGCGAGCACTTTGCACTGTAGCAGTGAGAGGCCCCATCAACCCATGTACGTATCGTATCGTATCGAAATCGAGGCGTGACCCGCTTCCCAGCCCAGGCCCCTCCCATGGCATGCATGGTGCTAGACAGGGATTCCCACATCCACACCCCTGCCGCCCGTTTTCCATTTGCGACAAGCAACAAGCCCGGTACGTCATACACGTCCCATCCGCGTGTTCTAAAAAAAAGAAGAGGACAGTATTAGGTATTGTTGGAAGCCGGAAGGTAGCCGGAAAGGTAACCAGACGCCAGTTACCAGAAGCAGAAGAATATGACCAAGATGGCAAGAAAAACAGGAAATCAATCACACATACCTGCTCTCCGTACTCCTAGACGTAATTAAAAACAATGTCCCGGCCACTGTGTCCTCGTCATCGGAAGGATGGCGCGGACGCATGGTTGCATCACCACTTTTCTCTTACCCTGTTGGAACCCGCCGACTCGCCCTGCCAACGCCAGACTAGAAAACGAGCCAACCCTCTATAACAGCTTCCAGCTGCTGACGGATGCTCTCTCCAACTTGTTCGACTATAATCAAACTGCACTAGACGCCATCCAAGACGTCTTCCAGAACAACAACTCCCTCCAACAAGACAACACTACCACTAGCACCTTTCAAGAGAAAGACTCAGATACCCAACAACTCCTCCTATCAACACCACCACCCACCATGGACAACAAGGTAAGCCCTCCAAAACCACCTGTATATACACACATACATGCATACACACACACAGAGCACCCAGTCTCACACCCCCCATAGACAGCCACCGACGAGCCCAAGCAGCAGTCGTCCCAGCCCTGGGCCGAGGGCAACAACAACAGCGCCGACGAGGAGATCAACAACACCAACAGCCGCGACAACTTCCAGGACGCCCAGGCCGAGGAAGATGACGACGACTACAGCAGCGAGGAAGACGACGATGACGACCAGTCGTCAGACCAGCAGCAGGGCTCGCGACAGCTCGCCCAGAGGCAGCGCGGCGGTGACGTCCAGAAGCGGTCCGGCCAGCAGGCTCCCGCCCAGCAGGGCCAGGGCCAGGTCCAGCAGGGCGGCGGCGACGATGGCAAGAAGCCTCTCCGTCTGCGGCTCGATCTCAACCTCGAGGTCGACATTGAGCTCAAGGCCAGGATCCACGGTGACCTGACCCTTGCGCTACTGTAAGTTTCCACCCAAACACAATCAACATGAGTCCAAACCCCATCCCGCCCCCCATGGCTGCTATTGAAACCTTGGAAGAGAGTCCACTGACCTAACCTGCTAGTGATGGGTAATACAGAGAGGGAATGTAATGAATGGCTCACGCATATACACACACACACACACATATTCGGTCCTTTATACTTTGGTTGTGTCAAGGAACATGTATTAATCTCTGCGCAAAATGTGTTTTTCTGTTGTTCAGTTCCTGTTCTATCCTTGACTCCATTCTCTATCCCATGTTCCGAGAACACAAAGCCCATACCATACTATACTATTACATCTAATACCAAACAAGAACCATTTCGAACAAGAGAGAGGGGATTGATCGTGAACGCCGAAAATGAAGTATTGTAAAAGTTGCTCACATGCCTGCTGGTACTGCTACTAGTTCTTCTTGGCCTTGGAAGGCAGAACAGACTTCAAGGCGGACCTGCCCCTGAAGCGGGCCCAGGTGGCCAGGTAGACGACAGAGTAGTTGAAGACGATGAAGGCGCAGAAGATTCCAAAGTTGCGCCACAGGTGCGAGTAAGACACACTAAAGGTGCGGCCAAACTGGTCGCCCGTGGCGGCCTGGCAGAAGGCGCACGAGCCGTCCTGCTGTGTGACGACGTAGCCGCCCGCCTGGGACGTGTAGGGGCCAACGTATTGGTCGCACGAGAGGCCGGGTGGGGCGTCGAAGATGGCGAGCTCCTTCTCGGTGCAGCGAACGGGCTTCTTGTGGATAGCGGCGCCCAGGAAGCCTTCGACGAGGTAGTGGAAGGGCGAGAGCCAGTACATCCACTCGCGCCAGAAGGTGGGCAGCTGCTGCGGGGGCACGACGACACCGCAGAAGGAGATGATGAAGAGGAAGAAGAGGGGCACGAGCAGCGACGCCAGTAGCTCCGTCGTGGCAAACGCCGCGATGGCCTGGCCAAAGCTGGTATAGTACAGCTCAAACAGGATGACGAGCAGGAAGACGTAGCCCGAGGTGAAGCTCGAGACGCGCGTCCCAAAGATGCCCCACCACCAGCAGCAGTAGTAGACGCTGCCCGCCACAATCAGGTACGGGATCTCGGCCACAATGGCCGCCGTCGTCCACGCCGACCACGAGTAGATCTTGGCCTTGTTCTCGCGAGACTCAAAGATGCCCCGCGACCGCAGGAACACGGGCTGCAGCTGCTGGATCAGTGGCGGCGAGATGGTCAGCGTCATGAAGATGGAGAAGAGCCGGTTCTGGTACGCCGTCGTCGAGTAGCCCTGCCGCCAAAAGGTGAAGCAGTTGAAGAGGCCTGTCATGATGTGCAGCATGAATTTGCCAATCACGTAGTTGGGCGACCGCCAGTACGACACATACTGCCGCTTGATGACCAGCTGCATCTGCTGCCAGAGCGGCGCTGCAAACTCGTCGTCGTCCTTGAGGCTCTGCGACATCTCAGCGTGCTGCCGCTCCTCAATCATGTCGGAGATCTCGCGCGACCGCATCTTGTGCTCCTCCGACCCTGCCCACACGTCGCCCCAGTCCTGGCCCTGGTAGTTGGGGTCACCCGCACCGATGGCCTCGAGCATGTACTCGGCCGGATTGGCGTCGGGCGGGCACGGTTTGGCGCCCTTTGACTCAAAGTAGTGCGTCAGCGTTGCGCTGTCGTCGCCCAGCGGGCCGTGGTACACAACGCGACCACCCGACTTGAGCAGGAGGAGCTCGTCAAAGTGCTCAAACAAAACGGCCGACGGCTGGTGGATCGTGCACAGGACCGCCTGCCCTGCGTCCGCCAGCTTGCGCAGGAATCGCACAATGTTGAAGGCCGCTGCCGAGTCGAGACCTGATGTCGGCTCGTCCAGGAACATGAGGAGCTCGGGCTTTGACGCCAGCTCCACGCCAATCGTCAGTCTCTTGCGCTGCTCCTGATTCAGGCCCTCGCCCGTGACGCCAATCGTGGCCCCCGCAATGTCGTGCATCTCGAGAATGTCAATAATGGTCTCGCAGTACGCCAGCTTCTCCCAACGCGGGACGTGGCGGGGCTGGCGGAGAAGGGCTGAAAACTGGAGGGCCTCGCGGATCGTGGCTGTCGGCTCGTGGATGTCCATCTGCTCAGCGAAACCGGTGGCCCGCTGGAATGACCTAGGAAGCGGCCTGCCATCGACGAGGAAGTCTCCGGTGACCACACCAAAGTTGATGCGCTGCGCGAGCGTGTTTAGAAGTGTCGTCTTTCCCGCACCTGGAACAAGAAAGAAATCTTGTCAGTATTCTGCCTCTGCCTCGTGTGGATCGGGATATCGATGATCCAGCATGGATTGGTAAACTTACCTGAAGCACCCATGAGGGCAGTCAGCTTTCCGGGGCGGACGTAACCCTGGACATCCCGCAGCAGCTGGCGCTCGCCACCCTTGAAAGGAATGGTGTAGTTTACGTCGCGGAAAGTGAAGACAGTCTCATTCTTGGCAACCTGCTGCACGGTCTTCTCCTTGTCGGAGTCACCGGTGCCCTCGGTGACAGCAACCGCGCTCGGTGTGCCGCTCTCCACGTCAGGAAGGCCACTGCGGTCACCGTTCTTGCCACCGCCGGTCTCGATGGTCTCCTCAACCTTCTTGGGCACCTGCCCACGCTTGAAGACGGTGATAGCGCCCCCTCCAGCGTTTGGCTTCATCGCGTCCATGCCAATGACGGTGAGGAGCACGAAGAAGAAGAAGAAGGCCCACAGGAAGCCAAAGTTGCGCCAGAGGTGGGAGCGGCTGTAGCTGAATGATTCCTGGATGTAGTCGGAGCCCAGAACGCTGGTTCTGCCCCGAACACTGCCCTTGAGGGTGCACGACTGGTATGGGGCTCTGGCCTGGGGGCCGATGGGCACGAGGTAGGGCGAATCACACTCCATGTCACGGTAGGCAAACTCGTTGGCCATGAGGCACTCGAAGCCATACTGCATCCAGTTGATCCAGCGGAGCCAGCTGAACCAGGGGTGCATGGACCCCGGGGGGATTAGGTAGCCGGTGTAGACGACGAGGATCTGGATAGAGATGCCGGTGAAGCGCGTGGCCGAGTCGAGGGTGGCGCACCAGGTGGAGATGGCGCGGAAGAAGGAGTAGGTGGTCATCGTGACGAGCCAGAGGATGAGTGTGGAGATGAAGAACTGGGACGCGGTGCGGGCCAGGCCGGCCATGAAGTAGATGATGATGTTGAAGATGAGGACCTGGATCAGAACCAAGGGCACGTCGACAAATACCTGGGCAATGGCGTAGGCGGAGGGACGGTAGAAGCTGAAGGACTTGTGCTTGAGCAGGATGGGCTTGGCCTCAAAGGCAGACGTCTGCTCGGCCAGGGCCAGCAGGGCGTTGAAGAGGAGGAGCACGAAGAGGGCTCCGCCACGGGCAAAGGCACTTGAGGCTCCCGAGCCCTGGCCGTAGAAGCTGCTACCGACAATGAGGCCCTGGAAGACGAGGCCACCCCACTTACCGAAGAGGGAGGCCTTGTCTCCAACCATGACGAGGAACTGGCGCTTGGTGCAGGCAATGACCTGCTGGTAGAAGGGGAGGGTGTAGTTCATGTCCTTTTGGGCGGCGGGGTCGATGCCGCGGCTCTCCTTCTCGGTCCGGAGGTGGGTCTCGAAGTCGTCGACATCGGCCAGGTTTTTGCGGTAGGCGTCGCTGGAACGGTAGAGCTCGGAGAAGGCTTCAGGGGAGCGGGGGATGCGGCTCTCCCAGCCGGGACGGATGGTGCGCTCGTGCTCGTCGCTGACTGAGGTGAGGAAGTCGGGCGTGGTCCAGCGGTCGGGGCAGTCGAAGCCGAGGTCGAGGAAGTACTGCTTTGCGGTATCGGTGGGGCCAAAGTAGAGGCACTTGCCCTGGTCGATGAGAAGGACCTTGTCGGCCAGGTCGTAGAGGGACTCGCCAGCCTGGTAGAGGGAGACGGCGGTGGAGACGCCGGCCATGTTTGTCATGGCGCGAATGGAGCGGACGTACTCGAGGGCGGTGGAGGCATCAAGGCCCTTGCTCGAGTTGTCCCAGGCCTGGACGGAGGCACGGGTGATCATGGCCTCGGCGATACTGACGCGCTTGCGTTCGCCGCCCGAGACGCCGCGGATGAACTCGTTGCCGACGTTTGTGTCGAGGGTGTGCTCGATCCAAAAGAGCTTGGTGACGATGCGCAGGAACTCGGAGATGTAGTCGGCGCGCGACTCGCCCTCGAGCCGCTCCTCCTTGCCGGGCGTGCGCGTCCGCAGCGCAAACGAGAGCGTCTGGCGCACCGACAGCTTGGCGTAGTGCAGGTCGTCCTCGGGGTTGTAGATGACGTCGCCGCGGAACCGCTTGGCCATCTCATCAGCCCCTGTGCCCCCGTACGTCACATCACCGTCCACGGCCTCGAATCCGGCCCGCTGGTTGGCAAACACCTTGAGGAAGGTGGTGCAGCCCGCTCCGGGGCGCCCCAGCACCAGCAGGAGCTCCCCGGGCCGCACACACCCGTCAAAGTCGCTGAGAAGCTCCCGTACCGGGGGCTTGGACATGCCCACCTTGGGTCCGCGGCTGAAGAGCTTGCTGAGCGCCCGCGGGAGGCCCATGAAGACGTCCCCGACCGTGGGCTGGAGGCTGGCGCCCAGGCCGACACCCTTGACGGTGAGGCGACGGAAGACGACGCCACTGTGTCGAGTCTCGTGCTCGCCATTCTTCTCTTGGCGTGCCTGTCCAAACATACGTGACATGAGGCGTTCGATCTCGTCATGGTCTTCTTGCTCGTCGTCGTCACTACTCTCGCCCCCAACATGAGAACCATGGCCAGTCGCGCTCGTGCGCCGGCGGGACAGGGCGCGGAATATATGGTCCTCCTGCTGCTCGGCCGTCCTCACCTTCTTCAGGTGTGGTGAATTGTTCTCTTCAGGAGACGAGCTTGTAGACGATGTGTCGGATGGTACAGGGGCGATCTTCTCGGCATCCCCACTCTGGTCGTGGTCCACGCCAGGTGGATGCTGGTCTCGTTCAGTCATTGTGGTGTGTGGGTATCATGGATGAAGGTGCCGATGAAGCGAAGCGGGAGGTGTAAAAAGACAAGCGAGAATAATAGACCGGAGCTTCGACACGGAAGAGAAGGATAGAAGAGAGAGAAAAGAGAGAGGATGGGGTTTATAATTTCGGCAGGTGCTGCACGGCGTGTCTTGGATCAAGCTCAGATTTCCATGTGCCGTCGCCTCATCTAAAATGAAAGCTCGCAAGCTCGCATACGGGTTCGCACCTCGGTGCAGGAGCATGTCCGAGTGGGAATAAACTAGAAACAGCCTGCCTGCTAGTAATATGGAGCAATAGTAGGGGGAAAAGGGTCGAATCAAGCTCCGACTATGACGCCACGACGCACCACCACTCCCAATTACTCCCATGTTGCATTCACGCACACACAAAGTCCCCACGGCCAGGATTTCCCTGCAGACGCGCGACCAACGCAATCGCGCCGCGCTGGCATCAAAGCACACTAGATGGGGCACTTGTTGCTCCGGACCGGTCGGATGGGTAGAGCGTGTGTTTGGAAACCGGGAAATGGGTGTGAATTGATGATTTGGAATGGCTTCCACAGAGTCGAGACTCGGGTCGTCCCTACCCCAAGCGAAACCTTCCATGCGCATTTCTCTCGTGACACGCCTTTGTCAGCACTTGAACGCGCGGGCTACAATCCATTATATACATTACGTCACCTGTATTTTTTGTTTTCCTTCTTTCCCGCGGAGAATTGCACGCTCTTTTTCCGATTTCAGTCCCTCTTCACATTGGTGTCAACTCTACGGAGTACAGTGTGTTGCATGTTTGTCCCGCGATAGTCGTACCATGGCTTGCAGCGCCGCCCTGTAAAGCTCTGACGCCCGGACCTGTATCTATCCGCCGGACGTGCTATTGATCCCGTGCCGTTCACTGCCGTAGTCCCTGCGGATATTAACATCTCCTCTAAAATGTGGACTCTATGCCACTCGTCGTTTCCCTAGTAGTCCGAACCGCGACTTCTTGATACTTCCGAAGGGCGAGCGGTATACTTTCAAAAGTCCGGTGTGAATACGACCAGTCCATATGCGTACTCGTACACCTCTTCGGTCTTTTCAATTTTCACCTGGGCCTAGGACATCCACAAGCGCATAGGCGCTACACTGCACCTTGATATGTCTCGGCCTTACGAAAAGCATCTGTCGGCCTTTGTCTCTACTCGTATTGCTCGTACTTTGTATGGAGTACTACCAGGGTCCAATCTAGTACCACCTGCTACTAGCAGTAACACTTCATACCCTCGCATTCGGGACAGCCAAAGGCTAAATCACACGCATCATGCATGCGAAGCCGCCCTGGATATGAGTGACGTAGCACACCCGCGCGCGCCCGTCTCGGATAGGCAAACAATAGATGCGTAGCACACGCATGAATACATGTACGATGTACGGAGTACGCTGATATAATTGACAATGACAAACAGCCACCCCAACGTGAATGCGGCTGTCGAAGCTTGCCGTGCACAAGCAACCAGCTCATCCACGCTCGGAAATGCTCGCAATTGGACGTCTGCGAGCTGCTGCACTAGCAATGGTTAGTAACCAAAGATTGGAGGCTGCATCCCGCGTCTGAAGTCTGCACACCAGCGGTCAAGAGTGATGCCGCCTGGGCCCCTCCCCACCCTCGTCGTGAGTCAATGCGCCCGTCCCCAGATTGGACGTCGGCGACCGCAACGCCGCTTGTTGATACGCCACGCATGTCTCAACTGATGCGCCGCACGGAATCTGCAGAGTTGTGTGTCATGTGATGATAGCATTGGGGGATGCGGTGATCTTTGCGGAGGCACATAATACGACCTGGCCGCGATCATGCTTGTTGCTTTGCCTCAGTTCCCAAGACCACAAAAGATTACCCCGACTGAGCCGCCAAAAGGCAACTTGTCCTGTCACCAACGTGAGAGGTCCGGCCCGAGCGGCATACAGCCAACAGTGCACTCGTCAGCTCGAGTACTAGGCCAGCCAGATGTGGTTGAAGACGTTCTCTGCACCAGGCCTGCCGTCTGCTTGATAATACACCGGGAGTGTATTCGCCAGGCCGGCCAGGATCTTGACCTCGGGGTCTGAACCAAGTCGATCCGATAGGCAACTCTATCCTCTGCCCTACGGCAATGACAACCGTCCAGTCTGCTTTAGATGGAATGAGCTCGGATCCGTGGCCCGACCTGCACATCTTGACCATTCTCAACTCCAGATTTCCGTCATCCTCGCTACTGGACACCATCATCCCGAATTTGTCATCTCCTTGGCTGTGTGGTGACTCGTCGCAGTGGCTGTGCTGTTCCCGGTTCACCCGGGGGTTGCATCCAGCAGAAGAAGGCTTCAAGCAAGATCACGGACGAAGATCGAGAGTCGAACGGGCAGGACCATGTCGACCAATCGTCGAGAACATCGTGTCCTGTACAAACACAGCCGACAGACCATTGCAGACATCCAGAAACACCCACGGGACCCTGTGATTTGGACATGGACTTGACGTATGCCTGGGCGAGCTGAGCAGATCGCCCGCACTCTGCACCACCACTCTGCATTACATAGCGAATGTATCATGACGTGCAAGGCCGGTGTCACGAACAAGGTGTTTCGTGAAGTAACTTGCCCTCCCTGGGGCAGGGCGAGAATCATCAGGTTACTGGCATGGAGCGTTCCTGCTCGATGGGCGGTATGAGCGTTTGCTCCTTCCCTACACTACCAAATTCATCCAGCTGCGAAGGGTTATCGTAGTGATGGGGTCTGGAATAAAGACACGGTTAGTAAAGAAAGCCATTAGAAGCAAAAGGGAATACTCATCACCACACAACGTACCTCTTTGGGAGACACAACGACCATGGAGCACGGGGAATCTTCGTGTTGACTTCAATTCCACGCACCGTAAGAGACACCTGCCCTCGCCGCCACTCAACGTTCTCCTTATTGTCCTCACATCTCGACACCCTCGACATGAGAGGGGTAGGGCACGAAATGACCATCCTGGAAGGCGTCGTGGCGACGGAACTTATTGCCATAGTGCTCGTCTGTGATGGTGCGGAACTCGTACTGGTCGTCGCGGATCTAAACATGAGGTTTAGCATTAGGCTGAGGTCAGTTCAAAGAAGATACAATGCCACAAGGGGCGAACTACACGACCTACCCTCTCCCTCCTGCATCAGAGGTGCCGGCTGTCGTCCATCCCCGTGCCTTTCAATCTTGCCGTCGACTAAGATATCGATGGCGACATATGGGCGACGTTCTCATTTCGATAGTGCCAGATGGTTGAACAGGACCCGTGTCCAAGCTCGGTGGCAACGTCAAGCTCATCTCGTAGGTTGATAGGGGTGGGCAGCACCTGCCCCGACTGGGAGCCATTGCTCCTTTCTTGAGGCCTCCGTCACATGCGGCCAGGAGCTTGTCCGTGGCTCCCCAGGCGTGAGTTACCCGACGGTCACATCTTTTTCGAGTGATTAAATCGTCAAGTCGACATCGTTGCCCCCCTTTCTCCTCGTCAACTTTTCTCCTTTCCATTCATGTTGGACAAGTGTGTTTGTGAGCCGCCATGACATGAAGGCTGTAAGCCCACCATGGTCGATGATAATGCTATGAGCAACCGTTCATAGTAGTAGTAAACTTTCAGCCCACTGTCATCGTCAACTTCCTTTCCACCGGAGAGTTCTCACCAGCCAAGCCACTAAACGGTGAATTCTACTAGTACGCGAAGTTAGTAGCGTTCACGATGCTAGCGGTATTGGGATTATGATACGACACACCAAATTATGTCCTCGTATTCACCATTCGTTCGTCTGCAGCGATCTAGAAGCAAAAAAGCCAGCCAGGATAAATCGCATCGCAGCATCACGGAGGGCGTGCGTGTCGTAGGCACCATAGCTCGACATATGTCAAAATTCTCTACCCTATACCGAGCGATCTCGAAATGTCGACCAGCATGGTGGCTCTGGCAGTTGACATATGCGCATTAGAGTAACAGTCGGGGTGGAACGACACACAGACGATCCTGGATCGAAGTCTATTTTTGATCGGCCCGCGTACAATCTTTATCAAACTGGCGTCTAATAAAGCAGCCACGTGAAGTGATTCCACAGCTTCATTGCGTCGCACGTGCAAGGGCATGTTTCTAGAAGGAGACGGGCCAACGTCTCGCCAACGATGTCCGCGTCTATTATTACTCGTGCTCGCGTCTGTATCCGCAGACTGTACTGCTAGACACCGGCGGCTCTGGCTAAAATTTGACACAACTGTAACGGCGACGGGGTGTCCGTCTCATCGAGTCAAGGGGTGGGCCGGGGGCCGAAGCTGGCTATCAAGTGTCGAACGAGTCAGATGTACATGTTGATTTGGGAGGAATAGTAGTAGTATTCGGTACGATAATCTAGGAGGTCGTATCGCTCGCTGTGATTCTACGTGTAAAAAAAGAAAGACGGAGAACAAAAGGTCAAGGTCCATGGATGATTATTATATCTCGCGACAGGACACACACTTTTGCTTCTTCTTTGGCTCTGATTCGACCTGGGTGGTGTAGGGAGTAGAGTGCAGTGCGTCCAAGATTAATGACGAAAGTAGGAGTGAGTGCGCTGTAGGCCGATAGCCGCCACTGACGTACCATGCGTACCGCACTTCAAGAACTTGTGCTCGCACTCTGTATGCGACACGTTTCATTCTTAAAAAAGGAAGCCCGGCAAGCCGACAAGGTACGGGAGTACGGCGGGTGATGAGCGACGGGACCAGGGCGTCAGCGTTCATGGTTATCCGAGAAGCCTACGTTTAATTCAACTTTGAAGCATGAAATGGACCATGGGGCCGTATTACTTGGGTACCTGCTATCCGGGGTGGACAAGTGCCGAGGACCAGGAGCCAACGGGCGGCTCGATGCTTAATACTTACTCCGTAGGGATGGAACAAGGAAAAAGTGGTCTTGACAGGCTTTGGAGACGTGTTTATTTCCTGGCGTTGTGACCTGGATTCTTCGTACTTTGTACGGAGCACGGGGTATTTAATAACCACTACTCCGTACAGCGTATGGTACGGAGTATGAGGATATATGGCCCATGTCGTGATCAAGGAGTTGAGGCGGCGTTTCAACTCATCCAAGACGCCGCTGGCTTTGGTTCGCAGTCACGGATGTGCGCGTGCGTTAACACAATGCGTAGTCGTCTGGATTAGATTGATCTGTGCGTGCAGCGCGTGGCCGGATTGAGAGGTCAACGTCAAACAATCGCATTGCCTGTGCCTTTACTCGTAGGCTTCGAGTGAGCAGCCGCAAGCAGTGTCGCCATCCCATAACAGAATCACGTCATCAAGAAGAGGCAGGGGGACCTATCAGCGCGAGAAGGCGACGCGGACTGTATCTGTCAATCTGTGCAATGGGCAGTAGCAAGGCGAGTTTGGTATATCCGGCAGCTAAGCTAAGGGAACAGTGGGTTTATACGCCCGTGGTCCATCAAAGGAGCAAGTGATGGGCAAGAAGGAGGCAAAGGAATCGAGGAAAGCACCACATATGTGGGAATTGCTGGAACCAAAGAGAAGGTACGACTCTATCTGTACGAGTACAAAGTACGGATACTCGTGCACTGTACTCGTACGCAGGTGCCAACGCCGTACGTACAGTTCTGATGGTTACCTGCCTGCTGGGGAAGGACCGACACCATGTTCTACCACGGGCGTCATGGTCAGGAGCAGCCGCTGATACAGCGCGCCAACTTGTTGTGCCATAATTCAGATAGAGACGAGAACAGGTTCGTGGCGAGTGCCCCTATTGCCTGCCTGCCTGTCTGCCTGCTCGGCCTTTGCTCCTTTATCTTGCAGTTGGCCGTCGCAGCAGGTCATGGCCAGCGACAGCCGCCGGGCCTTTGCTTTGGCTGGCCAGGCTGTCCTCAGTGCTGGACCACCACCATTTCAGACAGCCGTCCGCCATGTGCGCCTGGTTGGCTCTGGCCCATGTATTGGATTGCTGGGGACGCCCTGGAGCCAAGGCCGTCCCGCCTTTGCTTGTTCTGTGGCTCGACAGGGGTGTGCAGATCGGCAGGACGAGGGCCCGTAATTCGGCAGGCGGCAGAGGCAGGTGGCAGAGCAAAAGACAGGCCAAGCAGCCAAGCAAACAGGCATGCTGCGTGGTGGAAATTGGAGAGTACCGGGATACATGTACGAGTACGGGGGGATGGATGACTGTACTGGCGACTTTTAATCTTTCAATTACGGGTACACCAATATCTGGCAAACAGTGCGTTATCAGACTTGCCTACTTTGATAGTACATAGGACTGGTAGACCGGTAGGAATACGACGTAATACTTGTTGTACAAGTACGTAGTAGAGTCAATATGGTTTGTGACGGCCGTGTACGAGTGTGGCGAGCAAAGCAAGCGATAATAATAGTAAGTTAGCAGAACGGGCGTTTCTTGGAATGGCAATGAACGGAGCGATTCCGATGCCATGTATCACTAGTATTACTTGAGTATTACCAACGCATACGACCGGCAAGCAGGTGCTGTTGATGGCGGATATTACCTGTAATACTGTCTGTTGCGGAGCCAGTACGCCAACGCCCACGCAAACGCTTGTATCAATCGTGGACTGAGGCAACAGGCAGGTAGGCAGTTGGCAGGCAGGCCTTTCTATTACGTCGTATGCGTAATACGGAGTTCTTACAGGCAGGTATGGCCCAACGGACCTTCCGTCTCGGGTGCAGAGGATCCCAAGGCAGGTGCAACGTGCAAAGCGGGTGCAAGGAAGGTGCAAGGCAGGCAGGTTGGCAGGCAGGCCAGCAGGGCAGGTGCACTCCTGTAACGACAATACACGTATCAATGATCATGCGGCAGGTTCCAAGTGAGTCGTGACTTCTCAGTGCTATTATTACCACCAAGCCCTCCCATCTCGCGGCACTCGTAGAGACAGTCCAAGAGGCTTCTTTTTTTAACCCTCCCTGTCGCAGATGTTTACGGCAGCGCATTGATCGAGACGGAAACGTGTGTCCTGAGACAGACACGAGGTTTGGAGGACTCCAGCTACGAATGGAAGTAGACGTTCGTAATGCCGCTAGCAGAGCAGAGGTCTAGACACATGTAATATGCTGCCTCAGTGGACACGGGACACATGTCTCCAGGCACAAGGCCTGGACACTGTCGGGCAGACAATGGACGAAAGCGTGGCCCCTTCTGGGCCTCTCCACGATCCATCTGGTCGGCGCCTGTATTTTCCACGGGCACGAGCGTTACTTTATACATTGTAATTGCATACTTTGTACTCATGCGGGCACTACTCGTACATACATGTAAGTATTATACGATGTGATTCTTTGCTTGCACAGCGCCGAACGAGCTGTCAACTCTACAATACGAGCACTCTGCACGTCTCCCTGTATCCGGATAAGCATCAATTTTAGGACTGCAAATCCATGGTATCACCCCGTACCTCTCACGTACCTGTAACGCACCATCTTGCGGGATCAGCGCACCGTTGATACAAACCACTTGGCAATCTGTTTCACGCGTATTTTGACTGCGCGTATTGCAGGGGGTTTTTGACGGTGTACGAATAGGCAAGCAACCGAGCACTGTAGTGTCAAGTATCAATCGTAATAAGCAGTATTGCGGAATTGCAGACTTGCTCGAGCGTACCTTTGTCCTTGTAGGGCATCCCATCTCTTGATCGTCATATTACAGCGTACCTGTACTCCGTAGTGATGCACCGTGGACATGTAGCGCGTACGTACGAGTCCTCGACTGGAAGGAGAAGGAGAATTGGCCCATGCTACAAAGTATGACAATCGTCGCGTGCGATGACGCGTCCCTGGCCGCATTCGACCTCTGGCGGGCTCCTTCCGGCCATCACGCAATAGTATCCTTGCACAGGAAGCAATGGGCCTCGTCAGACGCCAAATTGGTATTATACTCTTTAACTCTTTGACTCTCATCCAGAGATGGGTATTGCAGAGTGCAGCGTACGAGTAGGCAGGTTGACGGGTTTGACATGTGAGATGGGTGTCAAAGGGAAAAACGGAGGTACTAGATAAGACTAGCATTGCAAGGCTGACTTGGCATGAGTCGTGTCTCTAGTCGGCCGTGCGTAGCCTCACTGTGTTCATCACTACGAGTGCCGGCATCTAGGACGAAGACGGCAGCGAATGGCAACGGCGCTGTACTCGTATCACCATGTGGCTGCACTCACACAGAGTGTCGCGGCGTAGCAATTAACCTTTGGTCCTTTGCTCGACGGTGGTGGACCAGGTGGTTGTTGCTGCGACGCCGCGCGGTTGAGGTGGCAGTCGCATACCAGTCGCAAAGAGCAAGTACGAGCACGAAGTATTATGGACAAGTACGGATATAGCGATATTGCACCTAACCGATTGCCGGCCATGCCCATGGCTCCAGGGGGCCGCGCGGGTTTTTCTACTTCCTGCAGGGGTGATGACGGCTAATTTGTCCTCTGCCTCGTCTTGCTTGACGCTTGCATAGATTGCTGGCGTCAGCCAAGGAGGCGCTGAAGATTGGGGGCTTGTGGTGGATCCACTCGTGCTGAGGCTGGATGCATTCGATTTTTTGTCTCTCTTGGACACATATGCTATCGCTCAAAGAGTGAGAGGGCGAGTGGAAAAAAAAAGGAAAAGGACGAGTGACAAAAAGAAACGATGGCTCGGAATAAGATAAAAAATTAACTAGCGATAGAGCCAAGCGTAGAGCATCGGACGCTTGAGAACCCTGCATTGGCCGCAGGCTGATGTTGGCGGAACCTGTGGTCCAGACACTGCAGACAGATTGGCCACCGCAAATGACTTGTGGAGGAGACTTGTGGCCATCCATCCACATACAAAGGTACGAGGTACTACGGAGTATGGCCAGGAGAGGCCAGAGAGGAGCCCTCGGATAGATTTGCTGGGCCCAGCCCATGCAAGTGTGCAACCAAGCACCGACGCACGTCCCGGGCCAGGGCCCCCCCTTCCCATCGAAGGCCACGGCCCACGGGGTATCCGGTACATGGTGTGTACCACCATGATCACCAAGAGATGGGTACAGATGGGGGTTTCGCAATGTTTCAGTCACCCCATGGACCCAGAATGCAACCGACAGGCACACTCGTACTCTAAAATAATGCAGCGGTCCAAGGTGGAGGAGATTTGCTGCTGGCCCACACCCCTTGAGTCCTGCTTCCCTTCCGCCTCTGGACCTACAGTGTGCCACACCTCAGGACTCTGGCAATCTGGTTGAAGCCACCGATGGCCAAGCATTGAGCAACGGATCAGAGGGCATATTCCCTTGGTATTACCTTGCACACCAAAGGCGGACAAACCCGCGTCAATCGACATGTGAGGCTCGTTATTGCCGTATGGAGCACGAAAGAGTACACATGACTGCTCGCGCACTCTACGATTGATCAATTGCAGTATACTGTGGTGTGGCTCTGCCGCGTCCGGCCTGCCATCATCTCATCCCCACGACGCATCGGGGCAGCACCCATCTTTCTATGGCAGACAGTCCGTTGCACGCCTACTCCGTACCAAGCTGCAAGTGCGCCTAGGTTTCCAGCTAACGAGAGGAACCCGACGCACTGTGCCAGCCAGGGTCCCATCTCCCCTTTCAGCATGCTCTGTATCAGAGGTACGAATAGTAATACTACTAGCATTTCTCGTAATACTGCCCAAGTGTCCATCACCGCGACTCGTAAGGGCTAAAACTACGAGGTCTGGCAGCAATAACAATGGAGTCCTGGATCGTATTGACCTCCCTCGGTATCGTATTTCGTACTACTATGAAGTTAGTACGCTGTACCAGTACAGGTATGGCACTTAACAAAGGCCCCAATAGTGCCAATCCTCGTACGAGAAAGGAACGAGGATTGCTTTTTTTTCTCGCTCGTTCGCTGCTGCCCTTCATTCTTGCCCATACTCGTATTATCCTCTCCCTGCTAGCAACTGCCTACTAGCACCAAGTCCTAGTAGCTAGACTGAGTCAGCATCTGATGGGCCCATACTCGTACAGATAGGTGGCTCCCCCTAGGCGTTCGCCACTGACCCCCTACTCGTAATACTGGTAAAGGAGCGTAAACACAAGCGAAGAACCACAGGGCGATGGATGCTCGGGTACGAGCGAATAGTACGAGCAGTACCTCAATCTGTACTCCGTACGGATACTATTACTTCTTAGCAGTATTAATACTCCGTACTCCGTACAGAGCCATGTACGGAGTACCGCAAGTACATATTCGTACAGCGAGGAGGCATACGACTACAGGCTACGAATCAAGCCCCCGGTGCCCCCAGGCCCTTGGACACGCCCCACCAAATTCCCTCCGGCTGCCCCTGGCTAACGCACTATTCGCACTCCATACTCGTACTCCGTACCTCCCCAAGGGCCAAGTACCGCAATACCGCCACCAGCCCGGCTTTCCATTTTCCAGGCCATTTTCCATTTTCCATGCTTCTTTGGTCTGTGTCCACTGTCCTGTCCGCTGTGCTCTTTTCTCGCCCTGGTACTGGCCAGATCCAACTCCCATTATTCCCCCTTCTCCTTTCTTTGCTCCTCCTTCCTCGAGCCCTTCTTCGCCTCTCCCATCGTTGGTCTTCCTCACCTTCAACCACACCCCCTCGACCGACGACGACTGGTGGCCTAACTGATCCCAACCCGGTCTGCCTTGTTCCCTTTTCATCCTCCTGTTTCTCTTCTTCTCCTTTTCGTCTTCTCTGTCAATACTACTTTTCTTCCACTTTTCCCGGGGGACCGCTTGCGCTCTCAAACACACTGAGACACCCCGCCTTCCCCATTCCTCGTCCATTACCCATCCCGTCACTCATTTAGGACCCGTCAACGGCTTCCCTTGTCGCAAATTTCTTCCATTCGATTGCACTCCTTCATCTATACTTACCAAGCCAACTCTTGAAAACCACACTCGCTACCTCGACCCGACCGTCTTCCAATTTCCCGCCACACATCCTGTACTACGATCACGCACCCATATCACGAACAACACGCCACGACCACTCACCTCCCCACCGACCGACCGATCTCTTCGCGTCGTCGTAACTGCGCTTCCGTCTCCCGTGGAATTGACCCCGCCTCCGCTCAACCGCAGCCTTCGTCTCCCCCGCGGGGCTACGCTTTCACACCGAGGAGGCCGTCTCCTGGGTTGCCCCTCGACGGCCTGGCCTGACTACGCAACAGCGGCCATCCAAGAGTAACATGGGAGCTAGCCTACCAAGCCCCAAAGGTAGCGTACGCAACATGCGCCACTCCTGCACACGAGCCCTTCTGGTGGCTCTCGGCCTCCTGGTCGTGCTGCTCATCACCCTGCGCGGTGAGCAGGCCATGGACCAGAGCGCCGAGTTCCTCAGGAAGACGGGCGTCACATCAGGCGACCCCAACATCGCCCACCCTCAGCAGCACCCCGTCGACCACGCCGCGGACAAGCCGGGCGAGCAGAAGCCTGCCGACCAGGCCGCAGCCGCCCCCCCGCCCGCTCCCGCCCAAAATGACCCATCCTCGCCCGACTTCGAGCCCCAGAGCGACCATATCCCCGACTGTAACATCGACATGGAGCACCTCCGCGAGGTCAGGGATCGCCACATGCTCGACAACAGGTTCCAGTACCTCAAGCGCTACGTCCGCTTCAACCGCGTCCCCGGCCTCGAGCGCAAGCTCATGACCCGCCTTGACCAGCGCCTCGTCCCTGCCAAGTTTAAGACGGTCGAGCTCGGCCAGCACGTCGGCCGCCTGACCTGCTCCCCTCCTCTTGAGGTTGACGTCCCCCGTTCTGGTCTGCCCTCGACCGTCAACGCCTCCGACTTCATGTTTGGCGTCTCCACCACCTACACGCGCTTCATGGACCCCGTCACCACCCCCATCAACGAGTGGATCTTCTGGCTCACTGACAGCCGCGGCCATACCAACGGTGGCAAGCTGCTGCTCATGCTTCTCGACGCCTCGGATGAGGAGCTGCAGGAGGTGGCCAACCTCCTCGGCGACGTCGGCATCGACGTCGACGTCTACCACAGCGACTCGTCCACCGAGATGGCCGTCCGCTACCTCAACCTGGTCCCCACTCTCTACAGCCACCGTGACACCCCCAACAAGAAGTGGCTCGTTACCTGCGACGACGATACCTTCTTCCCCAGCATGCACGGCCTCATCGAGGAGATCTCCAAGTACGACCACGAGCGCATGCAGTACCTCGGCACCCTGTCCGAGGATGTTTTCGCCGTCGACCGCCACGGCTCCCAGGCCTTTGGTGGTGGCGGTGTCTTCCTCTCCGTCCCCATGGCTGCCAAGATCACCGAGCTGTACCCGCTGTGCGCCACCGAGGAGAAGATTCTCGAGTCCAACAGCGGCTGGGGCCCCCAGGGCGATATCATCCTCCGCAAGTGCATCTACGAGCACACTGACACGCGCCTCAACACGGTCAAGTCGCTGTGGCAGCTCGACATCCTCGGCGACCCCAGCGGCTTCTACGAGTCGGGTATCAAGCCCCTGTCGCTGCACCACTACCGCGGCTCCTCGTGGCACTCTGCCCTTCCGGGACAGTTCTCCAGGATTGCTCACACGTGTGGCGAGGACTGCATCATGCAGCGCTTCCAGACCTCGGACGACTTTGTCATCTCGGGTTACTCGGTCGCCCAGTACCCCGAGGGAGTCAACTGGGACTACCACCAGCTCGAGGGCACCATTGGCGCTCCTCCCGAGAACAAGGGCTGGAACCTGGACTTCATGCTCGGTCCCCAGCGTCCTTCTCTGACGAGGACGGGCAAGAAGATTGCCTGGGAGCTGGTCGAGTCTGAGGTGCGGACCGACTCGTCGGTCCTCCAGACGTACGTGCGCAAGAAGGACGACCAGCGCTGGACCTACGCCGATGGCTCGCCCATGAGCAACATTGACGGCATCATCGAGCTGGTCTGGGTCCCCCAATAATCGGGTGCTTCTCACCTACCGCAACAATCCGCTTCCGCTTCCGACTCACCGCCAACACCGCCACGACCACCGCTGCCATCACCACCACCATCACCACAACAAAACCGATATCATACTCTCAATGTGCATTCTCGACCATCTCCCCCCAACTGACCCCCTGGTGGGGATCAACCGAGACGCGTGAAGATTGGACAAGCTACGTTGGATTCGTTGCAAGTCGCGGTATCTAGAATTCATCATCTACACTTGATTACCTGGCGTTTTATCTACCCATGAACCAAAGACATGACCGGGGACAGGAATGGGACAATACATATACACAAACGGGGGAAAATGATGCGAGAAAACAAGGAAAAGGGGAAAACGGGAGTCGATTCTCGAGGGTCTGGCAGTCCAGTGCATCCCGGTCTATTTTTGACTAACGAATGGTGTCTGGCTGACTGGTTCCCTCGGGAGGAGAACAAAACCCGACATGTTCCCCTCCCATGTCCTCCACGGTCATGTTATGTTTTTTTTTATTATACGACAAACCACTATTTTCCTTTTCTTATCCGGGCAGAGGAGGGCGTTGTGTTATTTTACTTGGTACTTTTTTTTTATATCGCTGCTTTGAGCATTTCATTGGCATGGGGGCCCCCGAGAGAGAGTTGGTCTCTTTTGAAACAAAAAACAACGGCCGAACCGATTCCGTTTCTTGTTGTTCTATTTTACCACTTTATCTTCTTACCTGGTTTCTCTTCTACAACTGTTGCAAATCTTGTGTCTTGTCTTTTTATCAAACTCTTTTTACCTTCTTCTTCTTTCTTCCCTTTGTGTGTATCTTGCCGTTCTTTGTTGGTAGTGACCACTGGGCCTGGCTGGACTTCGCGTCTTCTGGCTGGGGGTTTCACTGTTTTTTGTACATATATCCAGAGTCTTTCACACAAGGAAATGAATGATGGATGGATGGATAGAGAGAGAATTGGATAGGGCGAAAATCAAATGGATTTTCCAGTATTCTACAGTATGCATTTGAACGAGCGAGCGAGCGTAGCGAGGAGAGCTCCCGGCAGGGCCGCCGGAGGTAGATCAATATGTGGCACGTAGTAAAAGTGGACGAGCGAGCGCAGCGGGGGGAGCCCCCGGCAGGGCCGCCGGAGGCATAGTTACCGATCACAGTAATACCAAAGAAGAAGTAATCATAGACGAGCGATCGTAGGGAGGTTAGCCCCCGGCAGGGCCGCCGGAGGCACAGTCACGGAGGATAACATGGTGATGTTGGGTTGGAAGCCGAGATATGCTTAGTCAGACGACCCCACCACGTAGCTGACACCTCCCCTCCATCCATGATGAAGTCATTGCCTCCCAATTTGATGCCACGAGACATCACAACAAAGACAGCAAGGCGTACCCGTGCCAGTCGCCGAGACCAACAGGCAAAGGCACCATGGCATCGTGAGTACCGTGGACCTTTGAAGCACTCTCTACGCGTTCCCTCTTGCGCCCCGTTCTCCGGCCTTGCATCCAGCGGCTCTACCGCCCAACATGCTAACTTGACCTGATCTGCAGGGACATTCTCGCGTTGCCGTTTCGGCGGTCGGCGCACCTGTCGCTCGCGTCGGTGATGCGACAATACATCAACACGAAATACGACCAGCACCCGGACATGTTTCAGAAGGACCTCGAGGCCATCGACGACCTTCGGCGCGACGCGGTCAACGTGCGGGAGCCGCACGCCAGCGGGGTGGCCAAGCTGATGAAGTATGCGGCGCAGCTAGCGTGGATCGGGGGCAAGTTCCCGATTGACGTCGGGGCCGAGTTCTCATGGTACCCCGCGCTGGGGTACAACACGGAGCGGCCGGTGGTGCGCAACAACCTCAAGTTCGAGCAGCTCAACATCCTCTACAACCTGGCGGCGCTGTACTCGCAGCTGGCCTACCACACGCACGGGGGCAGCGGAGCCAACGGCGACGCACTCAAGACGGCAGCCAACTACTTCTCGCTGGCGGCCGGCGTCCTGACGCACATGCAGACGGCGGTGCTGCCGGAGCTGCGCATGTCGGACCCTCCCGAGGACATGGACGACGTGACGCTCGGGTCGCTGACGCAGCTCATGCTCGCCCAGAGCCAAGAGTGCTTCTGGCAGAAGGCCGTCATGGCTGGCTACAAGGACGCGTCCATCGCCAAGCTGGCCGCCCGCGTCTCCGACCTGTACCACCTCGCGGGCGAGGCCGCCACCAAGAGTCATGCCGTCAGCACCGCCTGGATTCACCACGTCGCCGCCAAGCACCACCGCTTCGCTGCCGCGGCGCAGTACCGCGCCGCCTGCGTGGCCCTCGAGAAGGGCAAGTTTGGAGAGGAGGTCGCCAGGTTGAGGGATGCGCTCGAGTGCATCAACGAGGGACTCAAGGAGGCAAAGATCAGGGGCGCTGGCATCTCCCAGAACAAGATCGTCCTCGATGACCTGACTGGCCTGAAGAGGAAGGTTGAAGAGGATCTGAAGCGTGCGGAAAAGGACAACGACATCATCTACCTCCGTAAATACCCCACTCTTGTTCGACATGAATCCGGAGGTGTTTGCTGACAATTGTGTACACTGCAGACCACGTACCCCCGAAGCCGGAACTCCAACTACTCGAACGTGCCAATATGGCTGTTGCTAGGATACCTCCGGAAGTGGCCGATCCCTACAAGTTCCTCGGGGACCAGGCTGAGTTTGGACCGGCTCTTTTCTCGCGACTCGTCCCCTTCTCCGTCCACGTCGCCATATCCATCTACGAGGAGCGGAGAGACCGCATGGTGAACCAACAGATCATCCAGCAGTTGGAGACGCTTACCGAGAGGATACACACCCTGTTCGAGTCGCTGGGACTGCCGGGATCCCTCCAGGCTATAGAGAAGCCGATTGGACTTCCACAGTCTCTAGTGCAGCACGCCGAGGACATCCGCCAAGCGGACGCCATACAGCGGGTGCGGAGGAGTCTCGCCGACATTGACAAGTTGAGGGCAGCCGATGTGGCCATATTCGAGGAGGGCAAGATGGCTCTAGCTTCGGAAGAGGAGGAGGACCGACGGCTGCGGGCAAAGTATGGGACGGACCGGTGGGCGCGGGCAGACTCACGGAGCGACGGTCGGGGCGCCGAGCTGCACGGTGTGGCAGCCGAGATCGAGGGCTACCTGGCCAACAGCACGAGCAGCGATGGTATCGTGCGGGAGAAGTTTGCGGGGATCGAGGACCTGCTGCGCGTGCTGTCGGGCTCGGACCGCAGCCTGATGGACTATGTTCCGTCGTCGCGGCGGACGGAGACGTCGGACGACGTCAAGACAGCCGTGGGCAGGCTACGCAGCGCCTACAGCGACGTGCTGCGGCTGGAGAGCCGGCGGCGCAAGAAGGCTGAGGCCCTGCGGGACAATGTCCGGCGCGACGACATCAAGCCCGACATCCTCAAGGAGGCGGCCCGTCTCGAGCGCGCATACCCCACCACGGCGCTGGTGCCGGCCCACTTCGAGGACCTGTTCGACAAGAGGCTGGACAAGCTGTACGAGCCGGAGATGCAGGCCGTGGCGCGCGACGAGGAGGAGCAGGACAGGCTGCTCCAGGCCACGGAGCGGGCCAACCGCGAGTTCGAGGCCGCGCAGCGCTCCTCGGCCGGGTCCCAGGCCTCGCGCGACCGCGAGTCGGCCCTCCAGCGCCTCGACTCGGCCTACTTCAAGTACAAGGACGTGGTCAACAACCTCGAGGTGGCGCGCAAGTTCTACAACGACCTCAGCAAGATTGCCGGCCAGGGCTTCCGCGACCAGGCAAAGCAGTGGGTTGCACAGCGCCACATGGAGGCTCGGGCCCTGGAAGAGTATGTCCCCGCTCTCACCACTCTGTTGTATTTATCACTCTCTTGTGTTTTAAGTGTTTCCGACTAACAACGCCGTGTTTTAGGGAGATCAACATGCCGCCGCTGTCGAATCTGAGCATCAACAACAGTCACCAGGCTGTTCTGCCGCCGCAGCAACCGCAGCCCGATGCCAGCACTATACAGTCGTGGGCTCCATCTGGCGCAACGCCCGCCACGCCCGACCATGTGCAGCAGCCGAGGCCGGTGCAGCCGCAGACGTGGAATCCGAACATGGGGATTCGCTTCTCGGGGACGGGACCGCTGCCCATGGCGGGGGATCAGCAGCAGCAGCAGCAGCAACCACAGGGTCAGCAGGGTCAGCAGGGTCAACCGCCTACGTGGAATCCTGGGTCGGGTATACGGTTTGGATAGAACACACTACACTTTTATGACTGTTTACTTGGAAACAAAGTACTTTTATGACTCTGTTTCCTTGGACATCACAGCTGTTCCCTTATTATTAAAGGATAGGTACGAAACAATGCATCATATATAATGCGGTGAAAGGCTGAAGCGAAGTCTATTGGGTTGGTATCAAATTGCATATGATGGAAAACAAAAACCAGTCCTCCTCTTCTCGAGCCGACTACGAAGTACGGCTGATGACGCAATGAAAGGTAAGTAATTAAAGATGGAAACAAAGGAAATGCCACAAAGGGAGAGAAAATGTCTCCAAGGGATTAAGAGTCGACACAGAGAATCGGGAGTGCAGTCTACTTCTTCCCGTTAGGCTTGTGGAGCTCCTTGCCAACTTCGTTGGAGGTGGCAGCCATGTGGCCAAACTGCCACTCAGGGAGGGTGATGCCTGTCTGGTCGTGGATGGTGGACATGAGAGGCGGCAGCATCT
Organism: Geosmithia putterillii; assembly: GCA_900188575.1. NCBI lineage: Eukaryota > Fungi > Ascomycota > Sordariomycetes > Hypocreales > Bionectriaceae > Geosmithia > Geosmithia putterillii. The sequence goes on along the minus strand of FYEU01000320.1, from coordinate 1,524,364 downwards.
GGTAGGTGTTGCGGATGGCATCCTGGGGGTTCCCGTTGTTGGCGGAGCCGTCGCCCGAGGCAGCACCCGTGTTCCAGATGGAGATCTTGGGGGCCATGCCGCGGACGGCCTCGGCGTTGGCCAGGGCAAGCTTCTCGTACGTGCCGCGCTCAATCATGAGCCACTTGATCAGGCCGTCGGGCCCGCCAAAGGCGGTGGCCATCTTGCTGTAGGCGTCGGCGAGGCTGGAGATACCCTCGGCCTCCTTGCAGCGACGGAGGGCGTCGGCGCCGGCCTCCTGCTCGGCGGCGTAGGCGAGGGCGTCTGCCTCGGCACGGGTCTTGTAGGCGTCACCGTCGGCCTGGCGCTGGGTGCTCTCGGCGGCGGCGCGGGCGGCAGCCTCGACCTCGTACGCGGCGGCGTCGGACTCCTGCTGCTTGGACTCGCGCTCGATGGTGGCCTTGACGACGAACTGGCCGCGAAGGCGCTCCGTGTCGGCGTCGGCACGGCGCTTCTCGACGTCGCGGCGGAGCTCCTCGTCCCTGGCTTCGAGGGCGCGGTCGGCCTCGGCGCGCGAGAGGTCGACGTCGCGCTTGAGGGCGGCCTGGCGGGTCATGAGCTGGGCCTCGGCCTGGGCACGCTCAATGTCGCGCTCCGTCTTCTGGACGGCGGTGTCGGCGCTGATCTTGGCGAGCTCACGCTCCTGCTCGCCGCGGCGGTGCGACTCGCCGACCGTACCGCGCAGCTGGGCCTCGGCGACGTCGATACGGGCCTGGTTGGTGGCTCCCTCGTGGGCCTTGCGCGACAGGCTGGCAAAGTAGACGGAGCCGTCGGCGTCGCGCAGCTCCTTGACGTTGGCGTTGTAGATCTTGAGACCGAACTGGTCGAGCTCGCCCTGGATGTTGTGGAAGATGCGGCGCTTGAAGGCCTCGCGCTCGCGGAAGATCTCCTCCATGGTCATGCTGGACACGAGCACGCGCGTCTCACCCTCGATGATGCCCTTGATGATGGACGAGACGTGGGCGAACTGCTCCGTCTTGGCGTTGCCGCTCGAGTCGGCCAGCAGCATGGCGTACTTGAGCAGCGAGTCGCCCCGGTCCTCGGCCGCCGCGTGCTCGCCGCTGCTGTCGCCCCGCTGGTTCACGTCCGGTCCGATGGTGTAGACTGTCGGCAGCTTGAAGTTGAGCTTTTCCCGCGTCATGGCCTGAAGATCCATGGCGTAGTCGTGCGGCTGAACGCTGCGCACACATGATTGTTAGCACACACAGACACAGACACATTGACAAAAACACACTGTAGATGCTCCCTATCCTATCTTGAGGGCTTCTGTCCAACTTACCTGAAGCGCACGCATCGTTGAAAGGGCCAGACCCATGCGGCCTTTGTGATGTGGACGGTCCGAATACCCATGCCAGTGATGGCGAGGTACTCGTCCGGCTTGGAGACTGTGTACGACATGATGGCGGTGATGTGTCGGAGCTGAATCTAGATTTGGACCTGGCTCTGGATCGGATGGTTTGCGGTCGTGTTGAGGTGACAGGTGTTGGAGGAGGATTCGAGTCACGCACTGTCGAGGTTCGACTTCTGTGAAAACCCTCGGGGGCAGGAGGGGCAGATGTCTTTTTATAACGGCAGGAGCGAGTCGCCGGGCCACCTGCATTGCGTCCAATGGCAATACGCCACAGAAGAGTGCCATTCAACGTTTGAGAGAGACTGAAGCCTAACGTGGTGTGACTTGCTGTGAACGAGGTGCGCGCTTGGTAGCACCATTCTGGGCCATATCAATCCCAGTCAAGTCAAGTCAGCCTTGCATGCAACGCCCTGGAGTAGTGAGTGGTGTGGGGACGAGACAACGGGCCATATTGCATGCACCATGACACGCTGTGGCTCGTGTGTGGGCTTGTTTCTTCCTAGGCCATCTGGCGTATAGTAGCTGGGCGTTTTCATGTCCTAGGCACCAGTGACTCGACCTTTGTAGAGACGCAGATCCGGGGTGATTACTTCCCGCACCCGCAGAAACACGTCTTACAACTTGGACGTATTCGTCGTATTACTCGGCGAGCCTTATGGTCGTGACCCCACTCGACGCCCCGGTATGGATATGAGCCTGATGATGATTGGTCGCGCTACGGGAGAGGCCCGGAAAGGTGGGCCGTGAGAGACCGGCCGGGCGGAATCCATCTAGAAGCTTTGGCGGCAACGTGGGTGGCCTAGGGTGGGAGTCACATCACTTGTCAAGTTGCCAAGGTATCTGGGCGTATTATAGAGTTGACAGCAGAAAGAGGCGTATGGCACATGACTTGATTAGGACTTGGCGTATTGCATTTACTTTACTCGAGTACATTCAAGTCTATGTGTACTCCGTACGTAGCTGCTTCAAAGACAATACCATGGCTTAGAGGAGACAGAAGCAGATGGGCCGATATACTGAACTTGCAAGACAGGAAAACATGTGTTGGAAATACATTATTTGACTATCTACAGCATTATGATTAAAGTCCGGATTTCCGTTTCTTCTCATATCAATATGCACATGTAGGCTGTAGTGCCATGCAAGCATCACCTGAGTGGCGTAAAACGCCCGGCTACAGAGTACAGCGTGCAGTAATAATACATGTATGTGCCTGCTGCGCCCCGAAAGGCTGACCACCAACATTGAATACAGAGGATTAAACAACTGAGAGGCGCCCTGGGCTCCGTACGGAGTAGACGCCAATAAATGTTAGCACACTGCATGGCCGGGCGTGACCAGAGACCACGTGCCATCCAACCGGGAAGCAACACGAGTGTTGCCTTCCAGCTTCAATAAAGCACTCTTCCTCCCCATCTGAACTCGACCCCGCCCAACCGTATTCGAGGACACAGGCACGCACCGAAAGTCTTGGCCCATCATGACCAGGTTATACCACGAACAAGACGCTCCGCCACCATACTACTCCTTCGCCCGGGAGGAGGAGCAGCAGGACCCCTTCGCTTACTATCTCGGTCGCATACGGGAGTCTCTCCACGCGTCTGCCGGCGCTGGCGTAGGCATAGACGCCGACGAGGCCCTCATCCTCGACACCCTGACCGACACGGTCCTGTCCCTCCTGGCCTCCATCCCCGACATACGCCCAGCTCCGAGCGTCGTCCAGGCCATCATGGTCCCCGAGGAGGCACTCGGTCCCAGCTGGACGCTCAGCAGCCACGCCGACTGGAACAGAGGCGAGGTGTCGAGGGTGGTGCGTGTCAAGCACGGGACCAAGGACAAGGACGGCAGGGGTGGCGACGAGAAACGATCCGGTAGCTCCAGGTTACCTGGCGAGAGCAGTGCCGTCGACACGCGAGGGCCGTTTAGGGAGTTTGACGCCTGGGGTTGGTGGGAGGATGATAGTCGCGACTCGGGAGGCGACTTGTATGGCTCGGCTTACGACTCCAAGAAGCTTCTGTGGTGGGAAGATGCCGGGCTGGCTCGACGTTTGGCCTGCGATTATCTGGGGCCGAGTCTTCAGCGCAGTGCGGCTGGTGCTGCCACCTCCCCTGTCACGATCACAGTCGATGCAGATGAGTTGACGTTTCGAAAGGAGAATGCGATGGGTCTCTGGGAGAGTAGGTCGGGATGGGGTATTGTCGTCACGGTGAGGATCCGTTGATGAGACATCATACGCTTCTGATATAAGCTGGTTCAATATGAAAGGCAGGCTGGACGAGGAGGGAGAAATGGAAATACCCAAATGGCACTGTCATAAGAACTGCAGTACTGAACATTCAATGGTAATGGAGCTCAGCGGGGAGCAGAAAGGAAACCATGTCTCCATATTCCCATATATCATCCGGCACCATACAATATGCCGTAGAGAATCAAATCTCTAACGAATACTCAGCCCCATGAGACCAGCATCCCCAAATCTCGTCACTCGGACCGCCACTCGGACTGGAAAAGAGGGAACCATGTCAGGGTACTCGATCCACGGCAATGTATCAGGTCTCAAAAAGAGGCCGATGCCGGTGGACACCTCGGACCTCGGACTCGGCAACTGCACCTCCGCCGACAACACGGACCGTCTATTCTGTGCGACTTCTATGCTTAGGAATCAATACTGACATACATTATGTTAACGGCTTTCTGAACCAAATAGCTTACAAATCCCGTTGAGTCCACCACTGATTCTGCCACCTTTGGTTTTCATTTCAATATTGGCGCGTACTGAGCGAATACGTATAGTCTGGATGGGGGTGTATTAGGGGTAAACAAGGCCTATGCGCTTTTGACTGGCTGAAACAAACTATCTGTACACAATATTACACTAGGGGGTACGTCTCATTAAAACTGACTGCTCGTGTATGTATTTCTCCTCGCTCTCATGAGTGTCTCACTGTAGGATGTCATCGAGTGAATGATCCTGCAAGCCATCGAACTCGTCCATGGCAAACTGACCATCCAAAATCATGTCCAGATCAAACCCAAGGTCATCCATACTGTCCATGGGGATATCAGGCATCCCGTCGTGGCCCATCATCTGGTCCATGGGCTGCCCTGTGTAATCCATCTGATACTCGGGAAACGCAGAGAAGTCGGGGATAGGGGGCTCAGGAAACTGGAACATATGGGCGATGGCGTCGTGGGGGAGTGCACCCATCCCATTATCCGACTGGCCGTATGCCTGATCTGGCTGTTGTTGGCCGAATTGTTGATTCGCAGATAGATAGTGATCCCTGTTCTGCATCAAGACATGAGTAGGCATAGACGCGCCGGGGGGAGCCTGCCGCTGGTCGTCGGAGGTGCGCGAGTCCCGCCTAGCCCGGCTATTCAAGGCCTCTCTGCGCGACGAGCGCGCCTTGTCGAGAAGCCGTACGATGGACCGCCACAGCTGCGGCCGCCTGCCGTTGAGAGACACGGGCTGCTCCCAGCGCTGCACAATGGCCTTCTCCACGGCCTCCCATGCCCGGCGGGAGTTCTTGCACAGAGGGGCCATCTGCAGCCAGACGAGGACGAGCGAGAAGGCGTGCCACTGGGTGTACGAGCTCATGAGCCAGAGCCATGGTCTTGATCGCGGATCGGTCTGCAGCTTGTAGTTGATCTCTAGGACCTCGACGGCCCCGATGAACAGGCTCTCGCGCGTCCTCTCCGACATGGTGTAGGCGTCGCGCAGGGGGTTGCAGCCGTGCAGGCGCACCTTGTGGAATAGCATGCGGCTCAGGAGGACGGTGGCCTAAACTCGCAATTAGATCTAGTCTGTACGTCGTTGGATGATGAAAAAACTATAGGTGCAGGCTTACCCAGTGAAAGGCATTCGTAGAATCCGAGTCTCGGAGGTAGTCGTCGGTGAAGGCAGCCTCGCACGAGTCGATCCACTCGGCACGCTCCTGAGGCGTCAGCTGCGCGTACGCCTTGCCCGTGTTGCCGCAGTTTCTCCTCGAGTCGGCGATACAGCGGTACATCTTGGTGATCTGGCAGCTGGCCAGGGTAAAGGTCATTTCGGTGATGCCTCTCCGCTCGGGAGGGTATTCCGTCATGTCGGGATGGAGCTGTGTGTCGTCGACGTTGAGTGGTGTGCGCGTGTCGATTCTGCTCATCTCGAGACTACATGTATACATGTTCAAATTAGAAGACGCCCCCAAGTCGAAAACCTCAACGTAAGAGACTACCAAATTGGTGAGTATGCACTTACACGCTGTACTCTCCCGAGTAGTCCTCTGCTGCTGGCGCATCGAGAATGACAATCTGCCACCACAGCCTTCGGCGCATCTCCGTGTCGAACTTGCTCAGTCCGGCATAGCTATCCTCGCGATGCAGCCCAAAGTTCTCTGCAAGTCGCGTAGCAAGCCCCGAGAGCTTCCAGGACAGTCGTGGCTCGTGGTGCCGAAGGAAAATCAGGTAGAGAGCCAGAGCCTGTAGGGGCCGGATATCGCTTCCGTGGGCGGCAAAGGCCTTGGAAAACAGTCCTTCCAGCTCCTCGCGCATATAGCCCAGGACTTGCCCCTGGCCGATGCTGAACAGAACGGCGCACTCCTCGTCGCTCAGACTGGTCACCGCACCGTAGTACACTGCCAGATGAACACACAGTAACCCGTCGTGGGACCGCCCCGGGGACGGCTCGAGGATGGTCTGCTCCATGGACGGGAGGTGGCATAGCTTGGTCAGGGGCTCCACGCGCTCCTTGTAGATGGCCCACAGGTGCATCTTCTGCGATGCCACGGTCTGCATGACGTTTTGCTTGGAGATGTCGGCGGCTTCTTCGGCCTGCCGGCCCCCCATAGCTGGCGTCTGCTGGTCTAGATCTTCAAAGTCGTCATGGGCGTCTGGATCTGACTCGAAGCCGCTGCTGATCTGTCCTTGATGTCAACGGGTCTACTCTAGAGACATGGAGATGCACCCGGGGGTTTTCTTACCTCTGTGCTTCCTTCATCCCAGAACCAGCGTCTGACGTAGGCTTCCTTCCCATTGTCGCGGATGAGTTGGCCTGGCCTGTCGCCGTGGCTGGACGACATGGGTCGTCTGGACCCCTCTGCATGGGCAATTTGAGGCCCGTTCTGGCCGTAGATGCCGGATATCCTGTGGATGTCCGGGCCGACGCTGTCTTCCCTAGTGGACTCTGTCAGCCCATTAGGAGACGTGACATGCGGAGTCGGAGGCTGCTGCTGCTGGGTTTGGTGCTGGTGCTGGTGCTGTCGTTGTTGCTGATTCTGATGCTGCTGAAGTGGAAGTTGATGATGATGATTTGCTGTCGCCGGGACATCCACTTCCCCGCCGCCGCCAGCCACATGATGACTATCCGATTGCACCGAGGCCTGTTCAGAACGTTCCGGTCCCAGTGTCTGGACGACTCTCTCGATCCTCTGGAGCATCTCGATAAGGTCGGGCGCCATCTCCGCCCGGGTCCGATTGGCGGTCGCAGCCGCCGGGTAGACGCACTCGTTGCCGGCCTTGACACAGCTGGTGCATGGCTTCTGCTTGTCGCACTTGACCTTTCGCCTGCTGCACGTCACGCACGAGCGACGCTTGCGACCCGCGTTACTGGTGCGGACCGGAGGTGTGCCGTCGGGCCTGGGATTCCCCGTTGTTGGGGGCATCTGGCGGGGGCCGCCGGCGGCGGCAGTCTGCTGATTAGCCATGGCTCGTCGCTTGGTTGATATCGCCATGTGCCCGGTATCAGGTATCAGGATGATTGAATGCGCATGTCAATCAATCAATCGATAGTAGGTGTGTCTTGCAAATCATGACTCCAGGGCGGCACAAGTTGCACGCACTAACCGCGCAGCCGGGGCAGCTTGTCGGGGCTTCGGCCGAGAGATGGCTTAGGGTAAGATTTTGGACTGCCGTTCACACCATCGGCCGAAGGGACCGAAAACGGGCAGCATTGCCAACGATATCGAGCATGTTTGAGGAGAGAGGAAGGTATGATGGTATCATGGGTTGCATTTGCTTTTGGAATAACCGGTGCCGCCGTCTCTTGCCATTGCCATTGCCATTGTTTGCTTCAAGGAACGACGGGATTCTATGAACATCCATGTACATGTATCTGGGAGTCGAGCGCTTATTAATGTGTAGTCCGCCTTATCCGGCTACATGTAAGGAGTACGCGGCCTTCTCCTTCTCCTGTCACCTCAGATCCCCTCACAGATAGATTCTTTCCTCAATCAAGCATCACATACAGAAGGGTTCACAGACCTACCGATCCATTAGCATTTGCGATAGCGTCACGATCCATCGCGTGTATGTGGAGCTACAACCGCGAAACGCCCAGCCAGACCCGCAATAGCATCAACTACTCGCTCAGCCACCATGGCCCAATTCAAAAGTGAACAGACTTTGGCGTCCTTGGCGAAGGATAAATCGTCGGGCGTCCCTGGCGTGACTTTGACCGCGTTCAGTAAAGATGGTAAAACTTGTCCCCCCCCAAAACTACGTGTACATGTAGTGATCACATGTGGAAACACTCAATGATGGCCCGGCCCGGCACTTACACACCGCGATCCAGAGATTCTCTTCCAGACAGCAAAGGGCCAATCCCAGAAAGAAGGCGAACAGCAGATGACCCTCGACACGACATTCTCAGCCTTCTCATGCACCAAGCTGCTCACCTCCATCGCCGCCCTACAATGTGTCGAGAAGGGTTTGATCGGACTGGACGACCCAGTGGGCAGCATCCTCGTGGAGCTTGACAAGCCCGAAGTCATTGGCGAAGATTCAGACGCGCCTTTCAAGCTGACGCCCGCCAAGAGCAAGATCACCCTGAGACATCTGCTCACCCATACGAGCGGTCTGGCCTACGATGCTCTGCACCCCATCCTCGTGGCATGGCGCAAGTCTAGAGGGGAGCCGCCCCTGGTCCTGAGCGGCAAGCTCATCGAGGCCTTCTCCGTGCCACTCCTCTTTGAGCCGGGCGCCGGTTGGGTCTACGGCCCCAGCGTGGACTGGGCAGGCCTGCTGGTGGAGCGGCTCAATGGCGGCCAGTCTCTAGGGGAGTACCTCTCCGACAATGTATTCAAGCCTCTCGGACTGAAGAGCTCGACGCTTCGTCCTGCCGCGCGACCGGATATCCTGGCGAGACTGGCTCAGGCGTGGAGTCGATCCGAGTCTGGCGAGCTCGTGCCCATCTCCTCGCCGTTCCCGTTGGACGCCCAGGATGAATGCGGTGGCGTGGGCCTCGTCACGTCCACCTCGGACTATGTCGCCATTCTTCAGGACTTGCTCAGGGACAAACCGACGCTCCTTGACGCGAGCACAGTTGACAAGATGTTTGAGCCGCAGTTTGAAAAGGATACGCCCCAGTATCTGGGACTTGTCAAATCAGAGGTAACACATTGCAGATTCTGTGAAATTGAATTGCCCCGAAGCTAATGGCACGATATGTACAGAGCATGCACAAGCAGTTGACCGGCGACAAGACGGGCCACCCGGCAGTTTCCTTTGGCTTGGGCGGGTTGGTGGTGCAGGGAGACGTGCCCAATCTCCGATCCCGATCGCTGACTTGGAACGGAATGCCCAATGTTGGGTGGTTCATCAACCGAGAGAGAGATGTAGGCGGACTTTACGTGACGCAGGTGTTTCCGCCGTCGGATGGCAAAAGCGTGGAGCTTCTCGCGGAGTTTTGGCAAGAGATTTGGGACAAGAACTCTTAGGACATGCACATTAGATCATACACTTGTTGCCTGCATCATGGTTCTGACTTTGACGAAATGAAGGAGTAGAGTGGTATTCAATGTTGTTCGTCTAGGACTAGACTGGCTACATGTATATCGGCTTATCGTATAGTCCGTGACCAGTCTTATACCGCACAGAGGAACACTCACAGAAGTTCCCCTTACAGAGGAAGCCTCTTGGGGCGGAAAAAGGCGTGGATCTGGGCGTTTTCGAGATCCCACACCTTCTCCTTGACAAGGGGATCGTTCCGAAGAATATCCAAGACCTCGTCCCTCGACGATGCAGCGACCAGCATAGCACTGCCCGTGATATCCGGAGGCTGACCAGCAGTCACCGGCTCCTTCAGCGTAGCTCCTGTTGTGGATGCGGATGCGTTAGGACCAGAACCCAAGAGCTGCATGAGCGCATTGAAACATGAGGTGCATGATTAATCTCACCGCCAAACACCCAGAGACCCTCGGGGTCCGACTTCATCTTCTCGACATGTTTCCTGATCAGATCAGTGTTAGTCGGCATCGGGGAAGATTGAATACCACGGAATTGGCAATGCCAGCACGGGGAGATCAGATCACGTACGGGAACACCTCTGCCCTTCGTGTCTTGTTGGTATCAGGGAAGTCCGGGATGACAATGAGCCATTCTGGCTTGTCTGCATTCGGGGTGGCCATATTGGGCAGGAAAAACGGTTGACTCGTAAGGCGATACAGGAAATTATTACTAGCGAATACGGCTTGATTCTTCTTCTTCAGGCGTAAAGCTTGCCGGGGTCCTTGCCATAGACGTCGACGAATGCATTGTTATATATTACGACTAGAGTACACTGTACGAGTATATCAGTGTATGTCCATGATCCCCGAGGATGCCCGAAAGAAGATGCCCCGCACCCCGGGACTACGGCCGGGCGGCCCGCATGCTACTCTCTCTTGGTGGGGTTGCTGATGAATCAATTCTGAGTTATCTCGAGGGAAGCCCCGTTTGTCAGCGCCCGGGTCAATTCAGTGGTCCTTCTATCCATCTTGTGTGTGTGTGTTCAATTTCTTTAATGCGTGTGACTTGATCAGAGGGCCACGAGATAGTACTAGGAGCATGTTTGTATACAAGACACGAGAATGAACCGGCGCGCCACATCATGGCATAGACTGTTCAGCTGTAAGTACTCCGCACGGAAGTCAGGAGGGAGGAATTGAGTAGTTGAAAAGCCCGAACAGTTGAATAAGCCGGAGTGGAAAAGGACGGAGGTCGGAGAGGAAGAAGAAATCATCGTTTTGCGACCGTGAGTTGGGTATCCTGAGAGGACCCGCCACTTTCCGAATTGCTAGGTCCTTGGGGTCCCTTTGATGTTGGCGCTCATTACTCATTTCTAGAACAGGCCTTGGCGGTCGAAGCCCTTCAAGCTTGGCAGTCGAAGCGGCGCTTGGCAAGTCGAAGCCTTGTCTGCACCCTTGGTTGCATGCATGCTGCCGGTGCTTGGAAAAAGCTTACCGATTGGACATTCGTATTCACCATTTGGCCCCCTTTGTTCAATCTTCCTTTCCTTCGGGCGCCTGATATGCTTCCATCCATACATGTATTGCCTGTTGAGTTGTGGTAGACTTCCAACATACGGAGTGTTGAGTATATAATACTACGGATAGTAGGGATAGGATTAATATGTACGCACACAACCATCCGAGGTTTCTAGAAGCGTAAACAGAACCAGTTGCCAGTAATACGGAGTAGTATTGCCTACTAGAGTATTACTTGTAATACTCGGTGCTCCGTGGAGATGGTCATGGATGGGTGGGAGAGCCCGCAGCCTCAGGCAGGAATATGCCAATATGCCCCTCGCCCTCGCGTTAATACGAAGTAGTAGCGAAGTGCGAAGTCACCAGTCACCCAAAGTTGCCCTCTGTAATAGTGCCAAAGGGCTTGGCAACTTGAATGAGGCAACATGATCGCCATATTGTACGCTGTAATACAAGGCCATAACATAGAACGTATGCCGAGTTCGGAACCGATCATTGCCGATCTCTAGCAAGCAGTCCATCCATTTGTAATGGTCACCGCATTCTGTCTTTGCTAATACTCCATACTCAACCCAATACAACGAGTAACTCAAACTACATGTACCTAACTAACTCTTGCTTCCACGGCCAGAGTAGAGATGAGATGCTCGTGTTGTCGCGTTAGAATCCAATAAAGGCTGAATAGTCCGGCTTTCCCATGGCCCTAAGGCCCATGGTCAAAGCGCTGTATGGATATTAGTAGAAACATGGAGCATGGCATGGAGCATGGAGCATGGAAGCCAGGAACAGGAACAGGAACAGGCACAGGCACGGGTTCCAAATCTCAGCCTCGTCGTCCCCTGTCTGCATTTCCTAGCCCATGCTCATGTTGGCTCGCCGGAGACGCAAAGAGAGAGAAACCAGCCCCAAATACGACGACATTCTATTCTTGGTCTATCCTTGTATCCTCTTCATCGCTCGAGTAATGGAATGAGACGGTCTCGTCTAACAACCCAGTCGCAGCACTTGGGATTCATTCAGTGAACCCACTTCCCCGTACTTTTGCGTCCATCGCCAGCTTAGCTCATACCGCCAACCGCGCTGTCTTCAGGGGCTGTGTTTCTTGGCCCAGGGCGTGCCAGGGCCGACCGTGGCGCTGCTGTTCCAGGGCCCCTCTGCGCCTTCTCGTACAAACGCATCGCCTCTTTTTTTTTTCTTTCTGTGTGCCATCGGTTGATTGAATGTTTGTCTGTTTGCCAAGTTTCCCAGAAGAGACTGGAAATAGCAAATCCATCCATCTAAGAGCTAAAATTATCCATCCTCGTCTATTCCTACTAGATTATAAAGAATATCCCTACCGTCTACAATTACTTATCCCCGGGCCTATAATATCACGTGCGCCCGTTGCCGTTATCTACCCGTTGATCCCGATTAACCGCCATCCCACCAAGAATCGGACTGGACCCCTTCCTTCCCCTCCTCCCTCCTTTGCATCATTATCAATCCTCGGCAGCCGCCCCCTCCCATCCGGTAACAAACCATAACCTCTAGCATCTTGCCCGAGGCTCTCTCGTCACTCATGGCACAGCTATTGCGCCTGCGCCATTGAAACGACCTCCGAATCCATTCCCGAGGCATACTACATACAGTCTTTCTGTCTGCACCCGAAAGCGCGCCGCGAGACCCTGCAAACCCGGCATTTGGAGCCGCATAGGGGCGGAACAGGCGGACCGACCGTCGGCGTCAGCCAATCGATGCGCCATGGCATCCCCGGATAACTTGCAACCACGAGCAGAAGGCTCCGAACAGGCCATGGGCGACAGCAACGACGCAAGCGCAAGCACAAACACCACCCCGTGGAATCTCGACCTCGACCGACACCAGCCGTCGGGCCAGCAGCCGGGCCAGCCGCAGCCTCAGCGAGACAGCCAGCCCAAGACGCCCCGAAGAGTCTGCACAGCATGTCGCCGTCGCAAGGTTGGTTGCGATAAGAAGCAGCCGTGCCAGAACTGCAGCAAGTCCGGGTCCGAGTGTGTATATCCCACCGACAACGACGACGCACGCCAGATGCTGCACAGCACCCAGCTTCTGGAGCAGCTCTACCGCCTGGAACCAATGTTCAAGACGCTGGCCAGCTGCGCCGAGCAGGGAATGCTGCCCAGCTCTCTGGCCAGTCTCGTCTCGGCATCGACAGACGCCCTCAACAGCGCACAGGCACCGCACGGCCAGTCAGCCCCGGTCATACCGCGCAGCGCAAGCCACCAGCCTGCGCATGGGCATGCGCGTGGGAACAGCGAACGGACCACCACACAATCCGGGTCGCATCGGTCGCCGCTGCTGGACACCGACTCGATAGACCAGGGGCTCTCCAACGCGAGCAACAGCGCCTTCGACACACCGGGATCGACCTGGTCGCCTTACGGACGAGCCAGCGGAAAGCTGGTCAAGGACGACGGCCGACACCGCTACGTCAGCGGGACATTTTGGGAAGCCCTGCATAGCGAGGTAAGTCTGAGCCAAGTCGCGGGCTATATATATATGTGGACAAAATTGCTGAACCTCTTCACTCTAGGGCGATCCAGACGATATCGTGGCGAGCGACGTTGAGGACGATTACGAATCCGAATACGACCAAGAGTCACCACGGCCCGGCCTTGAGTCGTTGCAGTACGCCATCATTTTCAACAGCGGGGCCCGGAAAACAGTGTCGGGTTCGCCACACCCGCCATATTCCATCCGGGTCGAGGCCTGGAAGCTATTCAAGGCCAATGTGCATCCTCTCGCGACCATCCTGCATATACCCTCTGTCGAGCCCGCGGTCCAGGAGGCCATACGGAACCCCGAAAACCTCGCGCCCCGTCTCGACGCCCTATTATTCGTCATCTACTGTGGCGCCATCAACAGCCTCTCGCCAGAGGCATGCGAGGTGCAGTTTGGGTTCCGGCGGTCGGACCTGCTGGACAAGTTCAGACGGGGCGCGGACAGTGCCCTTGCGCGGTCCAAGCTGCTGGAGGCAGACGATATGCTCACGCTGCAGACATTTGTCGTCTACTTGGTGATTCTACGGTCCCTCGATCCTACGTACTCATGGAACATGACCGGTCTGGCTGTTCGGCTCGCACAGGCTCTCGGAATGCACCGCGACGGAAGTTCGCTGAATCTCCGTCCGTTCGATGCTGAGATGCGTCGGAGGCTATGGTGGGGTATCTGCATCCTGGATACGCCCGCTTCCGAGGACCATTCTTGCTCCACGGGACTGTGAGTCAAACCACCGCCAATCTCCATCGTGGTGACCGACATCATTCGAGTATATCTAGCTGACCAGTCATCATGTATCTAGGCTAGAGCTTAGCAGCTTCGATGCGAGGCCACCCTCCAACGTCAACGATGCAGACCTGAGCCCCGACATGACGGAGGACCCAGTCGAGTCTCGTGGCATGACAGACATGTCCCTCACTGTTGCCCGCTGCTGGGCCTCGAGTATATGGCGAAGCATGATGGACACGCGCAGAGTCGATCCAGATACCGGAAAGGGCCTCAGCTCCATGTCATTGGCCGAGATGCAGGCCTGGATTGATAAGAAACTCCAGGATATCAATGACAAATTCTCCGAGGGAACCAACTCGCGGGAATCTCTCTATCTGGTAAGTTCAATATTGGAACCTGCAGGTCGACGATAAGCCATGGCATACCTACCACATGTATGCATGTACGGATACATACGCTAACATTGATCCTTCCCAGATGGTTTCTGCGTTTACTGCCACCATCGCCTCTAATCTTCGCTGCCTGGCGTACAACCCCCTCGGACCCGACTCTGTCCTAGACGAAGAGCAGAAGAAGCAAGCGTTCCAGTCGGCTATTGACTGCATGACAAACTCATTTCGTCTGCGCACCGACCCCCGCGTAGCGCACTGGTCGTGGCTGACAAAGAGCTACCACGAGTGGCACGCATTCGCCATCATCCTGGCCGAGCTCTCGAGCCACCCACTGACGACCAATGCCACCAAGGCGTGGCGAGTCGTGGAGCAGAGCGCGGTGATGCGCTGGGACTCGTCTACGCGGCACCAGCGGGCCCACCAGTGGCGGTCGGTGATGCGAAGCATCGACAAGGCCAGGCGACGCCGGAAGAAGGAGCTCGGGCGCCGCAAGTCGTCCCGCTCGGCCTCGTCGTCCGTACGACAGCTCGAGAGGAGCCCGGAGCTGCAGAGGAGGCCGACGAGCCACTCGGAATTCCACGGGAGCGACCACTCCGCATTAGACCACGGGCTGGACCACGATCTTCGCGCATCGATGCACCGGGCCAGCGAGCTGGTGGGGCCTCTGCTAGATGAGGACCCCAGCTGCAATTACACTGATGAAGATAGTAGCCACTTGTATTTGATATAAACATGAAGACAACACGATTACCAACCAACCCCCTGCCAAGTTATCGCCCCTAATAAGACAACACAATTACCCGCTCCTGTCAAGATGCTATGGGGCCTGCTTATTTCTTGGGCCTCTCGAGCAATATGTCCTTGTCAATGCGGAACATGGCGATGAGCGCCTCCCGGCCTTTGTCCATGTTGAGATCCTTCTGGCGTTCCTGGATATCACGCTGGCTCTGCAGCAGGTGATCCCTGATGGCCGGCCACGCGATCTCCTTGCCCGTCTCCTCCACCGTGACGGGACAGATCTTCCCATTCTTCTTGCGCCACTTGCCGTCGACGATGACGCCCTCGATATCGCCCACGTCGCTGTGGCGCACGACCGCGGCCAGCGGGTCCGACTCGGACACGCAGCTCATCCCCAGACTTCCCGGCGCATCGAAGATGACCAGGTCGGCCAGCTTGCCCTCCTTGATGGACCCGATCTCGTTGCCGAGCAGGACGGCGCGCGCCCCGTTGATGGTCGCCGCGTTGAAGGCATCCTGCGTGCTGCCCGTCGGCTCGAGCTGCATGCGCGCGGGGGCGTCCCCGTCAGCGGGGATCTCGGCCACAGCCTCGCGCAGTCGCGCCGTGTGCGATGCCGACCGGGCGAGAGAGAGGATGGAGCTCGTGGAGCTGGTGTGGCAGTCTACACCTAGTGTGGTCTTCAGACCGGGGGTGAAGGCCACGGGCCAGCCGAAGCCCATCTGCAGCTCGGTGTCTGGTGTCATGGACACGGGGACCTTGTTCTCGGCCAGGGTGGCGAGCTCGGCCGCACTGGTGCCGGTCGCGTGGGAGACGACGATGTCGCTGGGCGACTTGATCAGGCCGTATGACTGGAGGACATGGGCGAGTGGCAGGGCGCCTTCACAGAAGACAGTGTCAGACAACGAACTCACACAACTTTATGGCAATTCAACCACATGGAAATTCGATCCCCTCCTTAGAAAGTGTAACAGTAGTACTTACCAAAAGTTGGATTCTTGGCATAATGGCACGTGAAGAGCTTAATTCCCGCCTGGCGCAGTCCGGTAAAGATGCCCACCACGGCCTCCTGCGGGAGAAACCAGTAGTCGAAGCCGAAGCCGATGTTGACCCTGCCGCTTCCAAACGGTTGGGACTTGGCGAGCTCGAATATATGCGCCATTCTGGACTCGGGAACGATGTCATGGGATAGTTCGCAGGCGTGGGAATCCCATTTTGTGAAGCCCGGGGCGTGCGAGTAGGCGAAGATGGAGCGGATGCCTGATGCTATGGTTGCTGATAGAGCTTTGGAGGCTGTGCACATGGAGTGTTAGCACGAGAACCAATGGTCCATACATTTACACAGTTCGAACGGCGGTGTGTTGCATTGAACTTACCATGTTCGTTGGTCTGGTTGCCGTGGGCATGGTCTAGGACAAAGGTGGTACCCGCGTTGATGGCCTCGAGAGCACCTCCCAGCTGCCCCCAGTACATGTCATCGGGCTTGTAGACGTGACTCTGCCAGAAGCCTGAACATTATCAGTTTGTTAGTATTCAATTACAAGTTATATAAGACGTATATGAGTTATGTGTGCATGTGTGTACGCACCCGACACCATGTAGTCGAACACAGAATGCTCGGCATGGCAGCCCTTGAGCTGCGTCTGCCACAGATGGTGATGCGTGTCGACGAAGCCCGGGCTGATGATCTTGCTGGTGCAGTCGACCACCTCGGCGCCCGCGGGCGGTGTGATGCCCTGGCCGATCTTGGCGATGCGGTTGGCCTCTATCAAGAGGTCTGTCTTGCGCAGGGGGCTCACGTGATCGTTTTCATCGTGGACAAGCAGTGTGCCGCCGCGGAGGAGGATGGATGATGCTGTTGACATGTTCAACGGTTACCGATGTGTGTAATGCAGACTGAGAGTTGGTTTGTTCAGTCGTTGATTGCCGGAGACGCTATACTCGTATGTTGCCTCCCCGCCGTTTTATTCTTAGTCTACTCCGTATGTACATGTATAGAGTACATGTCTTGCCCCGGAAGCTTAACTCGTCCGGGAGCTCTGATTGGTGTCGGGCCACTCGGCCGCGAATCCGCCCCGGTTTATCGTCCGCTATTATAAAGATAAACCCGACGGCGCGAGTGAGAAGGTGGTCTTGTAAGCTACAACGCGAGACGCGGAGAGACCACAACGGATTAAATGACGACTGACGGTATCAATTCTTATCACGACATGTACTCCGTAATATGTCGATTGATATGCTACTCAAATACCATCTTATTCCTGATGAACCCAAGACCCGCAATGCATATCTCCACCACATCCCCGTCCTTCAAGCAGCCATTGGTGTGCCATCCGACGCCCTCGGGCGTCCCCGTCATGATGATCGTGCCGCGACGCAGCGTTCGGCCCCGCGAGGCAAACGAGATGAGCTGACGGCATGACCAAATCATCTGTTCCGTATTAGACGACTGCCGCTCCTCGCCGTTGACCCGCGTCTTCAAGTCCAACACCTGCGGGTCGGGAATCACGCTCGGCGAGACCAGATATGGGCCCGTGGGACCAAAGTGGTCAAAGGACTTGGCATAACCCATCTGGTAGCCTGACATGTCGACGGCGTGGAGGTTGCGGGCCGAGATGTCGTTGCTGATGGCGTACCCGAGCACGTAGTCTAGTGCCGAGTCTTCACTGATGTCATAACCGTCCTTTCCAATCACGATGCTCAGCTCGCCCTCGTAGTCCAGAAGCTCCTGTGCATCGGGGTGGATCTTGATGTCGTCTAAGGGGCCTGCGAGGCGATCGGGGGGTGTCGCGAAGATGACGGGTTTCTTCGGTGGGGGGAACTATTGAATGTGAGAATGGGCGATATAATGATTCTGCTCTTATTGAGCTCTTACCTTTGTCTCTCGGGCATGGGACTTATAATTGACACCGGCGCAAATGATAATGGGCGTATTGGTGAGTGGGCATAGAAGCTGCGATCTAGTGTAAGTCGCCTATGTACAAAGTGTCCAGATTTTCAGCATGATGGACTTGCCTTGGATACTACGGCGTTTCCATCCTTGGGTTGGAAGCCGCTATCAACAGTTCCAGAGAGGAGCTTAACTGTTTGGCCTTCCAGTTCAGATGGGGGGATTTCGCTCTCGACATCGCCGTAGTGCTCGATGCCGTGTTCATCAAGGAAGCGAATCAGTCTGGTGAAAGCCATGGCGAAGTTTAAAGAAGTAATTCGGAAAGGATAATTACTCTCTGAGTGTATCAACAAGATGAACGTGTACTTTGTTATCTCACTTGTATTTATGCACGTCCAAGGCTACATATACTAGCAGTCGAGCCCGATACTACCAAACGACACCCTCAAGCTGCCGACATGGTGTTTTGGAATCATACCATCCGGGATGGTCAATTACCCGAGTGTAGTCATCTGTCAACTTCCCCACGTCTCGGCATCTCACTGCCGGGAGGGGAGGCCATGATCGACGATAGCTACCCGACGCTTGTGTGTGGCCATGGGCATTCCGGATACAACGGCCGCGTCTTTCGGAACTATATTGTATGGGCGATGACAGATGTAGGTGTTGTCTGCCGACCACCAGCCGTGATGCTATGGCTTTATATATGGCTTGTCAAGACATGTGTATTGTCCAATTTCTGTAACGGAACATTTCCCAACCAGTCTCTCGCACCTCCAATCTGAACCATGTCCGAATCTAACGCTGACTCTCGTATCCTCCTCGACCGGCTGTCGCATTGCCGGTATGGGCATCCGGATCTCGATAAGGCAAGGGAATTCTTCACCGACTTTGGCCTGGTTCCCGTCCTGGAGAAGGACGACAAGATCTATTTTAGAGGTTTCGGGATAGATCAGTTCTGCTACGTGGCAGAGAAGACCACAGATGGGAAGAGAAGGTTCAAGGGCGGCGCATGGATCGTCCAGTCCATGGCCGACCTGGAAAAGGCGGCCAAGCTTCCTGGGTCGACGCCGATCCATGACTTTGACGCCCCGGGAGGGGGCAAGGTGGTCATCATCAGAGATCTGGTTGGCGAAGAGGTCACTCTGATCTACGGGCAGACGGACCGAGTTCCTGAGCCGAGGGAGCTTCCCAAGCCCAGGATGTGGAACACGTGGGACGACAAGAAGCGCCTTGGCGAATTCCAACGTCCGGACAGGGACATGCCGTCCAAGTGCCACAAGCTGGGCCACTACGGCTTCGAGGTCAATGGCGCTAGGCTTCACGAGGTGTTTGACTGGTATAGTCGGACATTCAACCTCAAGAAGACGGACACCCTGTTCAGCCCAGCAAGCAACAAGACTGTCATGATCTTTATCCATATCGACAAGGGCAAGGAGTTCGTCGACCACCACGTATGTCTTCCAGTTGCGCTCTATCGCTCTCGGAATGGCTAACATTGAAAAATCAGAATATATTCATCGCTGGGTCCCCCGAGCTGAAGGAGGGAATCAAGGCGCACCACATCAGCTTCGAGGTCGACGATATCGATAGTCAAGTTGTCGGGCACCACTTCCTACGCCGCAAGGGATACATCAATGTTTTCGGGGTCGGGAGACATGTTCTGGGAAGCCAAATCTTCGATTACTGGTAGGAAACCTTCCCATGGAGTTTCGCATTGCAAACGACACTAACACTCTCACAGGTTTGACAGCTCTGGCTTCATTGTTGAACACTATGTCGATGGCGACCTGGTGAATGACGACTCGCCCCATGCAGACGAGCCTGCTGTGGCTTCGACAGTGTCAAGCTGGGGCCCGAATCTCCCACGGGCCTTTTTCACCAAGAAGATCGAGGACATGCCGGGTATCACTGATGTTCCTACCCTGCCCATCGAGGCGTGAATTTCATGCACAAGGGGACAATTCCGAAGGGAAATCTAGGGTTCTATTTTTGAAAGTTGTTTTCGCTTTGATCGTCTTGGAATCATTGTAGAAAGCATAGGGTACGAAGTAAAGCAATAATACCAGCTACATGTATCAAGATGCACTCTATCCGCGTAAGCGGGAACTCCACTTACACCCACTCTGAAGCTCCGGTGGTGCGCATCGGCAAACTCGGCCTCGAATTTCCGAGCCCGAATCTGGTAGGACCCCTATGCGGGACCCCCATGCGGGACACGCAAGAGACTACGAACATGCGGCGAAAAGCCGGTGCTTGAGGTTTCATGTAGACCGATGGTTATTTTGCATAAAAGAAGGCGATATTTTGGCCTTGGCACCCAACAACACCAAAGCGGCATTGCAAGACATTCAATTCAATTCAATCCGTACAGCCTCACAACGTCTAATTCTGTATACTTCAAAAGCATATTCTAAAAACTATGTCTTCCCAACAGACCATGAAGGGCAGAACAGCCGTCATATCCGGCTCCTCCAAAGGAATTGGAGCCGGCATCGCCGCCGAACTGTCAGCCCGCGGCGCCAACATCGTCCTCAACTACCCCTTCCCATCGCTGAAGGAGGAGTGCGAATCCGTGGGCAACGGCCTAGTGACAGACTGGATCGCCGTGTGCGCGGACCTGACGTCCGAGGACGGGCCCGAGGAGCTCGTGAAGCAGGCTGTCGCCAAGTTTGGCCACATCGACATCCTGGTCAACAACGCGGGCTACGTGCCCATCGCGCCCCTCTGGGAAGCCAACCTGGACATGTGGGACAAGGCGATGAACCTGAACGCCCGCGGCACTTTCGCGCTGGTGAAGGCTGCACTGCCGCATCTGACGCCCTACCAGCCCGCGGACCCACCCAACATGTCCGGAACGATCGGCGGCTCCCGCATCATCATGGTTGGCTCGGCGGCCTCGCGCGTGCCCAAGGTGAACCAGGGCATCTACGCGGCCACCAAGGGCGCGCTCGACTCCATCCTGCGCGTGTGGGCCCAGGAGCTGCCGCCAAAGTATGGGTGCACGGTCAACCTGGTAGCGCCGGGGCCGGTCGTGTCGGACACGTTCCTGAATCTGTTTACCCCCGAGCAGTGGGAGCAGGTCAAGGCTAAGCTTCTGGAGTCGACGCCCGTGGAGGGTGGGGCGGCGTCGATAGAGGATGTGGCCTGGGCGGTGGCGTTTCTTGCCGAGGAGAGATCGAGGTTTATTAATGGAGAGGTCATGCTTATCTCCGGAGGGGTTTCTATGAAGTAGTTTTGAGGGGTGTTTGGTAGTACTTGATGGTCTTTTAAATGTATATACGTTCCGCACCAATTGATGTTCCACATAGTAGCAGTGGTCTGTAGGTGTTTCACGAAAACTCAAGCATTTTATTAAACCTCTAGTGATATTTGGATTTAAACATAGGTATGTCCTTATAGAATGATGAATTTCATGAGAGTTTGAATAAGTCGCCTCTTTCACTTTCCTTAGTAGCCCCCATATCATTGGCAGAGCTCCAGAAGCAGGTGGAAGAAAACGAGAGCTATATCAGAAGCGGAGACTACAACAAGAACAGTCCTCGCAAAGCGGTGCGGCAGTCCATCTCTGCTATTTTAAGTTACGTGTCCCAGAAACATATGTAATGAATTGAAGTAAAAACGATCTATGTGCATAAAACCCTTCTGACAAATCATGCCTTCGAAATCCTAGGCTTCCTTTTGCATTTCCTAACGAACTAGAGAGAACAAGACAGTCTGAAATCATCGGCTCTTAACGCTCAACCTCCACGACGGGTCAGGAATAACCTAAAGAAGAGTCAGTATGAGTGGTGAAGTTGAACAAAAAACAGAAGAGATGCGGAAAGAACGTACCAGGCCCTCGAACTCGACGTTTTTCGGCCTTTCCTTGACATCGGCCGGCAGCCGGATGTCATACCGGGTCATGAACTCAATCACCATCAGTTTGACAACCACCTCGGCGATGTACCGACCCGGGCAGGCGTGCCTTCCGTATCCCCAGGCGAGATCTGTCTTGCCGACGGCGACCATCTGCTTGGAGTTGCGCCCCTGCTCGTTGGCCATGCGCATGTTGTAGAACCGGAAAGCATTGAACTTCTCCGGGGCATCCCACAGGTCCTCGTCCATGTTGATGGCGCCGGTCGGAAGCACGATGCGCGCGCCCTTTGGTACGCGAAGCCCGTTGGACAAGGTGATGTCAGACATGACTTTTCGCTGGAAGGTGGCTACATGTACACAGGGTTGTTAGTAAGTTCATGTATGCAATTTTCGCGCCATGGAATATTGACGTACTCAGATCCGCAGGGTTGATCCGCTGAGTCTCCTTGATGAAGCTATCCAGTTTCCACAAGTCTCCCAGGACACGCTTGTCCAAGACGCCATCGTTGCCGTCAAGGGCTTCACGAAGCTCATCTAGTAGCTCAGGAACAACGTCGGGGTTCATGGCGAGATCCATGACGACCTGCGTTGTCGTCGAAGCCATGGACTGGATGGCAGCTACGCACAGGTTGATCTGGGTGATAGTGTGGGTCTCGACGTCGCCGCCGACCTCGGTCTCGTAGAGGTAGTCGAGGAGTGCCGGGGGGTCGCTGAGAGGCTTGTCGCCGGTCTGCGCCCTCTTCTGGAGCGTCTTAGCGACGATGGCCTTGCCGTCCTCCAGATGCTGCAGCATGATGCGTCGGCCGCTGACGAAGGGGTACACCACTGGACGGAGGAACGCGGGCCACCATTTCAGGTTGCCGGTCCACACGATGACGGAGTGGACGTGCTCGTCGGCAATGTCGAGCCAGTCGTCGTTCTTGGCGGAGTCGGCGCTGTGGAAGACCCTGGCAGAGATGCGGGAAACAAGGCGCATAATGTGCGGCCATGGCTTCACATCGGTGTTGGCTTTGCACAGTGGTTTCGTCAGTTCAATGTTTCGTCAGGTACCACGAGGAAGTTCTCCTCGTTGCGCATGGCGTGTGGCCATGGTATACACGTACTCTTGTAGTCATCCAGGGGCCAGTGGTTGCGGATCAACTCCTGGAGCACGGGGATATATTGGGCTGTAACAGTCAGTATTATTGTTTGGCAATTGAGGAATTCCAACTATGCTTGCCAGCCACTTACGGAGGGTAGGGTTGAGCTTCTTGTTTATGAGCTTGATCTCCATCTCATCGAGGTTGCCAACCTTGGTGTACGCCCTCATGCTGAACTGTAGAGGGTGTCAATATCAGCATTGGAAGTTGAGGCCTCGTGTATACGTAGTTTTGGTACGAAAAGATACGAACCTCATCCTCCAAGAACGCCGAGAAGCTCAAAGACTTTTGGCTTCCAAGTCCATCAAGAAGGCCCAGGGGGATCATGATGTTGGTTCCTGATATCAAGTGTCAACACAAACACACTCTGTCGTTCAATTGGACCGTTCTGGAAGTATCTACCTTCTGTAGTCGTGACTCCAAACGCTTGGTGCCGAAACTGCACGGGCGATGTTAGATCAGAACGTATAACATCCATAGGTCAATGAAAATGACATACCTTGTTGTAGCTGTCAGAAAACAGCTTGCGGGTATCCTTGATGAAGATGTCGATTCGCTTCTGCTTGTTGGGCACCTCGGCCTGCAACGCGATAGGCAGCTTGGGCATCCTGGAATCCATGCCAAAGGACCAGAAGCAGAGCAGTCCAAAGACGAGCCCACTAAGGACAAGCCATCCTGTCGTTGCTTGACCATTCTGCTCGACCTTGGCTGCTGCAAAGGCGTAGAGGCCCGTACAGATGGCAGACACAACCATGGCGAGCGCTTGACGACGGGAAGTGTCAACAGTAAGTCTTGGTTGGGCCCTTGGCTTCAATGGTTTGTCAGCTGGTACAGGAGAGATTTCCGGGGTTCAGCACCTTTGTCTTTGCCGTGCATCTTAGAAATCTCAGTGGTTTTATTCGTTTCGTCCATCTGGTTGCCCTGGTTTAAAGACACCCCAGGGGTACCCCTAAAGAGGCGTAGCATAGCATCGGGGTTTTCGGCCGGGCAGCTGGGACAGGGACCCCGCGGGCTGCGAAAAGTCTCCACCCGTCTCCACCCTTGAATAATATGGAGTACATGCTGATGTTAGGGGTTCAACACGAGGCGCTTAATAGGGGAAATTTGGGGACAGGGCTGGTTTACGAGTAATTCAGCAGCTTACGGGCATAGCGATGGCCGTGCCGTTGCTCTTCCACGGTTTTACGGGCTTGGCTCGGTTTCACCATGTACATGTGTCGACACATATGTAGTGAAAGAGGCCCGAGTGTGCTTATGGGCATTGTGACGTGGCCGGGAATACGAGTAATGAAGAAAAACAAGGCAGATAGAGCTTCTTGGCCGAGTGGAAATGTGGAATTGCAATGTGCCGGAGTCTACTAATAGAATTCAATGTGACTAGTTTAGTTCCCTCCCATTGGAACTGCCGGGCTGACTTGCATGCTCTGCTCGATATCATGGATGATGTCCTTGATGTGCTCGATTCCAATAGACATCCTGACCATCTCGGGGGCCACGCCGAGATCAATCTTCTCATGCGGCAGCATGGGCTTGTGGGTGGTTGACCAAGGATGCATGGCGGCCGTCTTTGCATCGCCGTACCTGGTGATAGTAATGCTTGTTAGTCGAGACATAGAAAGCCAGGTAAACTGTAGGGTGTAAGGGCTTACCCAGGGTTATTGGAGATCATTTTGAAATTGTCAACCAGCTGCTCTCCGGCATCCGCTCCACCTTTGATGCCAAACATGAGCACAGCACCAGCACCACGCGGCATGTACTTGTTTGCCAGGGCATAGTGCGGGTGACTCTCCAAGCCGGGGTAGGAGACCCATTCAATGTTGTCATGCTTCTCGAGCCACTTAGCCAGGGCAATTGTATTCTGGGCATGCCTCTCACAGCGCAGGCTGAGCGTCTCCAACCCGAGGATGAACTGCTGACTGTTGAAGGGCGACAGGCAGGAGCCGACGTCACGTAGCAGCTGACCCCTGATGCGCATGATGAAGGCCTTCCTGCCGAACCTCTCGCTGAAGTTGAGCCCATGGTATCCAGGGCAGGGCTTGTTGAACTGCGTAAAGCGGGCCGACTCCTTCCAGGGAAAGTTGCCCGAGTCGACAATGATGCCGCCTGTAGCACTCCCATGGCCGCCATACCACTTGCTCATGCTGGCAACGACAATGTCGGCGCCATGCTTGATGGGCTGGCAGAAGTACGCGCAGCCCACCGTGTTCTCGACGACGAGGGGAACGCCAGCGTCGTGGGCCACCTTGGCAATGGCCTCGATGTCGGGCACATTGAAGTTAGGGTGTCCGACTGTCTCGATGTAAACGGCTTTGGTGCGCTCGTCAATGGCTGCCCGCACGGCCTCGGGCGTCTCCTCGACGACACGCGTCTCGACGCCAAACTCGGGAAGCAGGAAGGAGAATTGGTTGTACGCCCCGTGGTAGTAGTGCTTGCTGGCGACGATGTTCTCGCCGTGTCCGGCCAGGGCCACCATGGTCATGAAGACGGCTGACTGACCGGACGACACGGCTACGGAGGCGACCCCGCCTTCGAGCGCGGCAATGCGCCGCTCAACCACGGCGGTGGTCGGGTTGCCCGTGCGGGTGGCAATCTCGCCGTCCTCCTCTAGGTCGAAGAGTCTGGCGGCATGGGCGGAGCTGTGGAAGTTGAAGACATAGGTCTGGTAGATTGGCACAGCTCTGGCCAGGGTGGTCGAGTCGGGGGTCTGCCCGGCATGGACCTGCAAGGTCTCGAACTCGGGGACGTACTCCTCTGTGTTGCCAGCCATGGTTGTTGCTCAGATAGATTGGGGGTGGTTGGTGTAAGTGTGGTTGTACCTTCAATGTTTCTCTTCCAGGAGACACACTTCTCTTATCGGCACGGAGAATTGTCTTGGACTCGTGACGCGGCAGGCCAGCTGGATTTTCGAGGACTTCGGGGATCAGGGATGATGCATTGTCGAAAAAAGTCAATCCCGAGTGTGTATTGTAATTGTATCGTACATGATAGGCCGTTAGTTGCCACGGGCAATTCGGGTTGTAGCCCGAGGGGATTCGGGAGCTATTCTTATCGCTTGAACGTGCAGGACAGCCAGCGTTGTTGAGATACCTGCAGCGTTTCTCGAGGACCTCTGTTTTCCGGAACGTTGCCTCTGCAGATGGCCAAGCTTGACAGGCCAGATAAGGTTTTGGTATACTTTCAACAGTATGTACGGAGTACATCTAGATAGATACGTCTATATTGTGCCAAGTAAAAGGAAAAATAGATATAAAAACTGCGATAGGAACGGCCCCCGTGGGTGACGCATAGATATCGCATTGAAGTTATATATGCACGTACAGCAAGTGAAGATGACGACTCCCGAGAAGCTCAAGGTTATTATTGTCGGCGCCGGTTTCGGTGGCCTGGGTGCAGCTATTGAGTGTGCCGGTCGTGGCATGGACGTCACTGTCATTGAGAAATACCACGACTCCAACAGCCAGGGTGGTAAGAATGACGCTCGAGATGCATTACCCCAGATTCATACATTCAGTGTTATAATACGTTAAGCGCACTGACACTTTGGGTGGGGTATTTCTCCAGACATTCTGGACTTCTTCCCCAACGCCGGGCGAATTATCCACCGGTGGAACGACGGCAAGGTGGGCCAGGAGATCCACGACACGGGGTGCGGCCGCATCCGCCATATGGATCTGTGCAAGTACGATGGCAAGTTCCTGACCGAGGTGCCCTGGGCCCGAGGCAGCTACGACCACAGCATAACCTACGCGGGACACCGAGGCAAGATCCATTCCATCTTCATGGCCCATGCCAAGACGCTGGTCCCGGACATCAGGGTAGGCGTGGCCGTCACGGACTACCTCGAGGAGGAGGACCGTGCCGGTGTCGTTCTCGCCTCCGGAGAGACGGTCTGGGGCGACTGCGTGATTGCTGCCGACGGCCCACGGTCCATTGCCAGGGAGAAGGTGCTCCATATCAACGACAAGGTCGAGGACGCCAAGACGAGCGGATGGGCCGTGTTCCGGTCCTTCTTCAAGACGGACGAGGTGATGCTGCAGAACCCGGGACTCAAGGACCTACTTCAGCTCGACCGAGACTCTGTGCGGTTTTGGATGAATGACAATCTGAGCATGATGGCTTTTGTCTGGAATGGGGGCAAGGACATTGCCTGGGTTTTGGTACACCCTGTAAGTCACACCAACTCTATGATTGAGTATTCATGTTACATGGTAGACGCAGACTAACAGAAGGTTGGTACTATGTGTGTAGGACGACAAAGAGTCAAACGAGTCGTGGTCCAACATTGCCGAAAAGGAACATGTCGCAAAGTGGATGGAATTCTTCCCCGCCGAGGATGCCCAGGCCCTATTTGCCATCACACCCCCCGGCAAGACCATCGACTTCAAGCTAGTCTACCGCCCGACCATCGGCAGCTGGACAAGCAAGGGAGGACGCACCATCCTGATCGGAGACGCAGCGCACGCCAACCTCCCCACTGCCGGCCAGGGAGCCTCGCAGGCGCTCGAGGACGCGGCGACGCTGGCGTACTGCCTCTCCCAGTCCGGGGGGGACGTCAGGCTGGCGCTCGAGGCCACGCAGAGGATCCGGTACAGCCGGTCCAACGCCATCCATAAGAGCGGGCAGACCAACCGGGACGCCTTCTACAAGATCCCCTGGGACGACATCGAGGCGGCGCCCAAGGAGTGGTCGGAGAAGCGATTTCCGAAACTCAGGCCGTGGGATCCCCTGAAGTATGTCGAGGAGCACTACCCGCAGGTGTCGGAGGACATCAGAAAGGGGGTCACGGGTCATCTGGACGATGTTGCTGTTCCTGCGCCGGAGGGTGGGTATTGGTGGTGATGAATACAGCGCCAAGGTCTTGGGTTTTCTTGGATTCAACTGCCAGGGCGCACAATGCCCAATCAGTTCGCGATGAGTTAGTAGTAGTCTGAATTTACATGTGCTTGTTGGTGTGATCTACAGACTACGTCTACAGACTACGAGCCGTCCGGAGCCGCCTGTCAGTCTAATACCGGCAAATGACCCATCCCTGCAAGTGCGTTGGCATGGTGTGGTCGTCTCTACTTTCAATTTCATCGAGAGAACGATGAGAGAAATGACAACAATCCACCTGGGATGTCGATCTACTCGTAAACTTGAAAGCAAGGAGGGAGGGAGGGAGAACCCATCACCACCCATCGGCGGAGGTCTTTGGGTTTAACCCTACTTTTCTTCTATCCTCGATAAGCTCGTAGAAAGACATGGTACATGTAGTATTATAGGAGGAGGAGATACGGAGTAAACGACGAGTTTCGAGTCAACATGTTAGCCGCATTGACTTACCGTGAGGATTCCTGCACTGCACACGGGCCCAAGGCTCGTAATACTCTGCCGCCATGCCATGAGGCTGGGCAGTGCCATCTTGGCAGGCACATTTTGGTCCGCTAGCTCGCAGCCATCGCTTAACAATCCGTTCTAAACACGGATGAGGTGGATGCTCCTCTAGCGTGATGTTGCTGCTTCGCGGTTACGCGCGTTTACGAAGTAATATTACAGCCACAACAGGATCCCCTATTACCAAAAGCCGGGCGGCCCGGACATGACGACGACCAACCGAGAAGGACCCTTTTTCCTTTTTGCTGGCAGCATGAGTAAGAGCTTGTTATTGAACTTGCACGTATGCCGGTTACCCCGGTCATTGATCACCGCCCCCAAGAGTACATATGTATGTACGAGCAAGTCGTGATTTACAACTTGTCAGGTCAGGCCGATTTCTGGAGTGGGAAAAGTGGGACTTCCCCAAAATAGTGCTCGGCCGAACCGTGCGGACAGCCTCGGGGTATTCGGAAAATATACCGGTTGGTGCCAAGATGCCCCCGGCCGTCATGGCATGGCCATAGCCCTCCCCTCGCCAGCGTGCGGCACTGCACACACCGGGCCTCGTACGACGTACAGTAGTAGCCGCGACACGACAGGGTGTCGCGCAATTGAACGCTTTGATCTTGAATTGTGCCGGATGACTGGGATCAACGTCTCGAGATTGGCATCAGGGGAGTGCACTCCAATGTACGCATACGACTATTACGGAGTACGAGTACATACGTCTAGTACATGCAGACAGGAGCGGCGCCGTGCATGTCGCCGCAACAATACTACCCGAATAGGCAAACATCGGACGTGATCTGATTAGAGAGACAAGAAACTGACAGCAACAGACAGCAAAAACGGCGATAGAGCTACGATAACCTTATATCAAAGAGGGTGGTGTTACGATATCAGATCAAAACGTCAATTGACAAAGAACATGTACACGGCATTGGATACATGTATGATCACTAGATGCCTACTAGGTATGGGTCTGGTCCATGTCTGTCTGTGCATGAGTTGGAACGCGACGTGCGACCACAACGATGAATTGTCATCAAATCAAGCTGCAGGTACCCGCGATCATGCCCAAGAGTCAACGACTAGGGAGGACTCCGTAATACGTACGCGGAGCCAGGTGGACAGGTGGTAGGCCCCATGAATTCAGGGGTAAAAAAATCTGGGTCTCTTTGGGCATTTTTGTTTGCTGCCGGCCACCGTATTACTCGTACTAAACTCACGGAGGGAGGGAGCATTGCATGGGTACGAGAAGTCTGCACGGTAGTAATACTAGTAGTACTTGTGTTGTTATGTCGTCTAAATTTGGAACTGGACTGGGCTAATTGAACCCCGGGTTTGAAACCTTGTCCCTCCTTGGGTGGCTCAGCATAGCAACCCGAAGAGGAGCGAGACATACATCCATACACATCCATCCATCCATCCATCCATAATTGACGTCTGCATATACGGGGGCGGGATAGCATTCATTCACTCATTCAACCTCGAAACCGCGACACACCTCAACGCAGAGATATGACATGTACTGTTAATATCTGAGGCGCGGCTACAGACAGACAGTTTTCATCCTCTCTCATTTTATATAAGGTTGCCGCCGCCGACTTGGGCATTGGAGAGAAGACCCTGATCTACCAAAACCGCCCACCCGCCAAAGAAAAAAAATCAACTACAGACTGGACATTGATGATCCATCATCAAAACCATCCACCATGGCTTTCACAATGAGCCCGCTCGTTGCGCACATCCTCATCCTCCTGGTTGCCATGCTCAACATCTGCATCCTGTCCTACGATGCCGGCATGATCAACAACTTGAATTCGGTCCAGCCATACATTGACTGTATGTCGACGCTTCAACCCATCCCACCCGCACGACAACCCACCGCCCGGTCCTTTGCTTACCAATCGCGCGCTATGTAGACTTCAACATGAGTAGCGGCATCAGCGGCCTCAACAGCGCCATCATCAGTGCCGGATGCGTTTTCGGCGGCCCTCTCGTCGGCCCTGTCGTTGATCGATGGGGGCGCAAGATGGGCCTCAAGATTGGCTCCATCTGCATCATCATGGGCGTCATTCTGCAGGCCACGTCTAGCACGGGTATGTTCTACTCCACCCTTGAAAAATCCACAGACTTGGTTCGACAGTGACATTGACATCAACGTTCCTAGTTGTCCAACTCATCATTGGCCGCTTCATCATCGGCATTGCCACTCTCATCAATGGTTCGATCGCGCCCATGTGGGTTATGGAGCTGGCCTCGCCCAAGTACCGTTCGGCGCTCTCGACGTCTGTCGTCACCTCCGTCCCGTTCACCTCGTTCCTCGTCGCGTGCATCTTCCTCGGAATCTTTGACGCCAAGACGGACTGGGCTTGGAGGGGAATCATGCTGGTAAGTTTCTCTGTCCGAAAAGCCTAACTGATGGTGGATCATGTCTAACGTGTGGTGGTGAATAGGGAGAAGCAGTTCCGTCGTTGATCAACCTCTGCCTCTACCCCTTTGTCGACGAGAGCCCGAGGTGGCTTCTCTCCAAGGGACGCGACGATGAGGTAACCTTGTCACCAGTCCCAGCTACAAGTCTTTACTGAACTAACAGTTGTCCAGGCCATCGACATCATGGCGCGTCTCCATGCGAACGGCGATCGTTCGCACCCCACCATCATCACAGAGGTGCACGAAGTCCGCAACTCTCTCGAGAAGGAGAAGTCGAGTAACGGTGGCTGGAAGGAGCTGGTCTCTCCTGGTATGTCTCTGTTTTCCTCTACGTGCCCAAACATGTGCATGATCTAACGGCATGGTCTACGCAGCACCGAACCTGAAGCGCTTCAGCATTGCTACGCTCACCAACATCTTCTACCAAATCCTTGGAGGAAACATGATCCTGTAGGTTTGCCTTTGCGTGCTCTCTCTGCACCCCCAGGACTCCCACACTAACCAACCCGCTAGCTACTTCTCGTCCTACGTCATCAAGAGTCTTGGAATCTCCGACTCCGCAACCATCATTAAGATCAACATCGGTCTTCTGCTGTTCAAGGCCTGCTGCAGTGTCGCAGGCGTGTTCATTATTGACAAGATCGGCGTTCGCAAGCCTCTGAGTAAGTTGGATATCCAAGTATGCCTCTTGAGTTTCCAGAATTTGAGCTGACAATTTCCTCGCAGTTGTCGGCACGACAGCCACAATCATTCTTCTCGCCCTTCTCGCCACATTCTCGTACCTTACGGAAGCCCAGCCCGGTGTAATGGGATACCCGATCGCCGCTCTCATTGTGGTAGCCCTGGTTCTTCTATCCGTATCTACGAGTTGGTAAGTCTAACATTGAAGTCTACCATATCCTCTCGTTACCCACGGCTAACGCGTTCTGCAGGATGCTTCTCGCCTACACATATCCCGTCGAAGTCCTCAAATACTCGCAGCGCGCCAAGGGTGTGGTCGTCGCCCAGTCCATCGGATACGCCTTCAGCTTCCTCAACCTGTACACCGCGCCGCTGGCCATCGAAAAGATCGCCTGGCGCTACTACGCCATCAACGCCGGCTGGAACGTCGGCATCCTGGCCATCGTCATCTGGCTCTTCGTCGAGACCAAGGGCAGGACCCTGGAGGAGATTGACGAGCTGTTCGATGGTGTCGTCTACACCGACGTCAACGTCAGGCGCGGCTCGACCGAGTCGATCAAGCTGGATGAGCCGGGCGACTCGTCCAGTATGGAGTTGATTCGGGCTAGGTCGAGGTATTGAGCCTAGTCTCAGCCCCTCCCCCCTGCGTGCCGGCGGCCTAACACAACACTGCCCAATGGGTCCCCATACCATACCATGACCCTCCTCGCCGCCGGAATCACTTTATAAAATAGCACTGATATCTAGCGCCCATGTACGTTTTCCTTTTGTTTGTTGGTTTCTTGCTTTTGCTTTTTTTATTCTGTATGTGTGTTTGTTCTGCGTGTTACGCCTGATAGAATCATAGACCCGGAGACAGTTCTGGTCATCGTTTGCATTTGATTTTGGTTAGTGGAAGCATATGAAACCGGTTATACAAACTGGCACAATCAAATTATTAATTCCCCCATTTTCTATTTGGCTGTTACATTGTGTGCTTGTACCTGCATCATTGGACGCAGTACATATGTCAGTACCTAGGTCTATGTTCGTTCCCCTTTGGGACACAGACGCGCCGTGGTACTGCGTCAGACTCGAGATATGCCGTTATCTTTGAGGAGCAAACGGGCGTTTTTCATGTCGTCCCCCACACCAGTATCCTCGCACACGGCCAATGGGGTAACACCCAGTTCCCAACTGGGAGATTCCCATGTCCCCGAAGTCGAGAGAGTAGGTGTCTACCTGGTGTCCGGGATTTCGGCCGGTGGAAGAGGTTTCCCGGAATCTCCAATCAACCACATGTTGCATTTCCCAGTGACACCTGCATGATACCTCGTTCCAGCACATCCTTTGTAACCAATACAATTGTTGGCCAATATGCTGACTCCCGCTTGCTATGTGACCTCGGAGAGGGGTGCAGTCCATTCATGGACAACTATATGTAAGCTGGACACCTGGCTGATCCCACTTACACTACACGAGTGAACTATTGCACTTCTTCAATATAACTTGACATATACCTGCCTTGCGGCTATTACACCATGTTTCTATCTACCTTGAAAGCTTCTGCCATTGTGGCCGTAGCCGTCCTGGGCTACGGGGTGGCCTGGGTCCTGGTCGGCTACGCCCGCGTCCTGAGACTCAGACGGAAGATGGCACCTGGCCCGTTCCCGCTCCCCCTCTTCGGAAACATCTTTCATATTCCCACCAGCAAGCAGTGGGAGAAGTTTGAAGAATGGTCCCTCCAGTACCACAGCCCGATCATAACCATCTGGGACGGACATACCCCCGTTGTCATCTGCAATGATGCCTGGTCCATGTCAGATCTATGCGACAAGCGAGCCAACATCTACTCATCCCGAGCCATCAAAACACTGACAGGCAAGGTGTTTGGCCTACACCGATTTAACCAGGCTGGCCTGCCCTACGGTGACCAGTGGCGACTGCACCGGAGACTTACAGTAAGTACATATAGTCCCCTTTCTATATGCAATCCGAACATTGACTTATCGAAACTGCGTTTTCAAGCATGCGGCCGCAAACCAACAGGTAGTCAAGTCATACCGCACAGTTCAAGCCAACGAGGCCAAGCTTCTGATCAAGGAGTGCCTCGACGACCCCAGCCGATTAGTCCAGAGTGCTCTGCGGTTTACCGTCTCCATAGTGTCCGTCATCGCATGGGGCCGTCGAATCGACAGCGAGAACGACACCGTCCTTAAGGTTGCCCAGGCCTTTGTTGGCAGCGCAAACAACGGTTTCCCCGGAAAGACCTACACAGAGGCTATACCCATTCTTGCCTCAATGCCTGCGTGGCTAAACCCGCTGCCGGACCAGCTGAGGAGACTGGCCGCTACGTCAAACAAGTACTTCTATGCCTTGTCCGTCGAGGGTGCCGATGCCCCGCAGGACAACTTCTCCAGGCGATTGCTCCGGGAGAAGGAGGAGCACGGCCTAACCAAGGTCGAGATCGCCAACCTGACGGGGAATTTCATCGGTGCCGGAGTGGACACCACAACCAGCACGCTGATGACATTCATCCTGGCAGTTTGCCTCAATCCGGACGTCCAGCGCAAGGCCCACGAGGAGATTGACCGTGTCATCGGCCGCGAGCGCTACCCAGACTGGTCTGACGAGGACGACCTCCCCTATCTGGCGGCAGTCATCAACGAAACATTGCGATGGAGGCCGGCCTTCAACCTCGGCGGTCCGCCTCACGCCCCCACCGAGGACGACATCTACAGCGGGTACCTCTTCCCCAAGGGGACGGCCATCATCGGCAATCTCTATGCCATCTCTCGCAACCCTCGAGAGTACCCTGAACCCCATCGGTTCAAGCCCGAGCGGTTCCTCGACGGTGTCAACCGACCGAATTATCCTAACAAGAGAGGACACAACACGTTTGGCTGGGGGAGGCGTGTGTGCAGTGGGGAAGCCTTGGCACAGCAGAGCTTGTACTTTACCGTCCTATCTCTATTGTGGGCTTTTGAAATCCGGCCAGGCCTGGATGGCCAAGTAAGTCATGCACACTGTCGATGGGGAAAATATTCAACAGATCGAGGGCATCGGCTAATACATGTATCAACGAATCTCTACAGGGTAATGAGGTTTCCCTCGATCCAGATGCGTATTCCGTGTCGCAAGTGACCCGCCCGCTGCCGTTCAAGGTGCGGCTCTTGCCACGGTCCGGGACAATTGCGAATCTGGTCAATGAAGCAGCGGAGACGGCACGAGTGGAGCTGCGAGACTTCGACGCAGAGTCCAAGGTCACGTTCGAGAGCGCTCAGTCGGTCTCTCTTGACATGCCCGTGGCGCATTCGGAAAAGAGATAGGCGTTGGAAGTTGCCAGTTGGAAACCCGTGGCGGTGATTGAAAGAACGGCCTGATTGATACGATGGATAGTATCGATTGCGTGATATCGCCTCGATAAAGTCGTCTTGGAATTGATGCTGTGATCATTGTTCAATTGCAATGCAAACCATCGTTATTATCGAACTTCGCATTTTCTCCTCCGTGGACTCCACGTGGGAACTCTGACATTCCAGTCACATTCCAGTGAGAGACTCGCCTTGTCAAGTTCCACGTTTTTTTAATGTGCAAGCGCGTTTTGCTAGTACCGACAGTCGCCATCCGGAGAACTCCGCCGGACGAAGCGGAGGCCTGGATTGACTTGTCGCGTCTAGGCCACAATGGGCGTCAAAACACAGGCCGGAAACCGATGGGACGGGGTCGATATTGAACTCTCTTTCTCCATCGCCCCCAGTTGAGTGACTGCCCTTCAGGGCCATCACGAATCGTAACATGACTGAGCTGCCGCACATTGCCCAGTTCCGGAGCACCTTTCAGGGTCGGCACATCACACGGCTTTCAAACGGAATGGGAAACTTGGCTGTTTCTTGTTTCCTTTTCTCATTTTCCTTGTTTCTAAACAAGTTTCTTTGGGTAATATACGTGTAATGCTCCTACCTACATGTACATGTATTCAAGACCGCATGCTTGCCAACGTTCAAGGGAGGATAACGAGCGGAGACGCGTAGAGGCATAACAAACAATTGAATGACGATGGAATACAATATCCTTCTAAAACTTGGCCGCATTTAACTCGAGCTCACTGGGTTTTCCATCTTTTGGCCATTGCTCATCCACCATTACCTCGTGAGTCGTGAGCGCCTGCTAGTGTCTACCAAGGAGCGGGCCGACGGGGCACGCTTCAGCTTGGGTCCATGTGGTATCGCGACGCAAGTAGAATAGATGGGTTGTCAGTGTTCCAGCCCAAAGTAGCTGCCAGGATAGCTGCCAAGAGAAGCTGTCATGGGAAAGGTGCCAACCGTCGTGGATAAGCATAAGTGGGAAAAGGCCGACATGGCACGAGTCTAGGTCAGTCTAAGCATGACGCAAGCTTCCAGTATACTGCACTTTACACGGTCAAAGGTGTCAATACAATGGGCAGACTTGTTCTGCCGCATACCTTGCCATTGTTTGACAATTGAAAACTCAACTAGGAGTTGCGCAGTGGCATTCATCTCTGTCCCATGTGTGATTGATATAAGAGCGTGGCGTGTGCAGTATCCCGAAGCATTCTTGTCCTTCAACCCGATCAGTCCCTTCACTTGTGTCTTTCTTTCTTTCTTCTTTCTTTTCCCCCTTGTCAAAGAAATCATGAAGTTCCAGTCTCCTATCCTTCTGGCGGCCGCCGTCGTGCCCCAGGCCCTGGCACACTACACCTTCGACAGGCTCATCGTCAACGACGGAGAGATGTCCGGCTCGTGGGAGTACATCCGCAAGAACAACCGCACCCTGCCGTACATGCCCACCAAGTTCATCGACTCGTTCGGCACCACGCCCCTGGACACCGACTTCCGCTGCAACCAGGGCAGCTTCCTGGCCGCCAACACCACCAGCGTCAAGGACGTCAGCCCCGGCGACAGCCTGAGCCTTATTCTCGCCTACGAGGCCACCATGGGCCACCCCGGCCCCGCCCAGGTCTACATGTCCAAGGCCACCAACACCTCCATCACCAAGTACGAGGGCGACGGCGGCTGGTTCAAGGTCTACCAGGAGACCCTGTGCTCCGAGATTGACGACGTCCTCCAGGACGCCAACTGGTGCTCCTACCAGCATGACAGGATCACCTTCACCATCCCCGAGGACATCCCCGCCGGCGAGTACCTCGTCCGCCCCGAGCACATGGCCCTGCACGGCGGTATTGATGGCGCCGCCGAGTTCTACTACTCCTGCGCCCAGATCCGCGTCAGCGGCAGCGGCAAGGGTGTCCCCGCACCCCTCGTCAAGATCCCCGGTGTCTACAACAACAGTGACCCGGCTGTCCACTTCAACATCTACGGTGCCAAGGGCTACCCGTACCACCCCGGTCCTGCTCTCTGGAATGGCACTGCCAAGTCGACCACCACGACTACCCAGACTCCTGTCCAGACGCCCACCCCCACGACGTTCAAGACCTCTTCTGTCCTGACGACTCCTTCTTCCCTGACCACTTCGTCCTCCTCCCTGGAGACCTCTTCCACCTCCTCCACTTCTTCCACCTCCACTTCGTCCACGTCTTCCACCTCGACCACTTCTTCCACCTCGACCATTTCTTCCACCTCCTCCACTTCTTCCACCCTGTCCACTTCTACCCTGACGACCTCGTCCGAGACGACGTCTCAGTCGACCACCCAGGTGCCTTCCCAAACGGCCGACCACAAGGCTGGCCACAAGGCGGCTCACAAGGCTTCCGAGAAGGGAGCTCAGAGGGCTGCCGCTCAGAAGGCTGCCGCCGAGAAGGCTGCTGCCGCCAAGGTCGCTGCTGCCAAGGCTGCCGCTGAGAAGGCTGCTGCCGCTGCTAAGGCTGCCGCCGAGAAGATTGCCGCTGCTATCAAGGCTGCTGCCGAGAAGGCTGCCGCTGAGAAGGCCGCTGCTCAGAAGGCCGCTGCTCAGAGGGCTTCCCAGCCGCAGGATTCCAAGAAGACGACTTTCCACTGGTAAGGGGTCCAGAAAACTTCCTAGCCACCGCACTGGTTGCGATCATGAATGATAACGACCACTACTTCTGTCGTGCGCATGTCGGTAGTTCCTGCCTCTCAAGCGCCATTGGCTTGATAGTGCCTCGATATCAAGGGGTTAATACAGCAAGGCAAGGGGGGAGGGGGTGTGAAGGGCTGATACCGGTGTACTGGATGGTTAATAGCCCATACATGCAACGTACATATTATATACGCTCTTAATACATGTACATTCATTCTCCTTTCCATGGTCTATGGTGGCGGCGGCGAGAGCAGAATACTTGACCTGAATTCAATTCTTGCCACTTAACCAAGGAGGGCGCGGGGTAATTGGCCTGGCTTCCTCATCACCCGCGTTGCCGATGCACGAGACGCACGAATCCAAGACCTGCTTCTGCGCCGCAACGGAGGCTTTCCCAGGGCTGGCCCGGCTGGGCGACTTATAGTTAGGCGTCAGGCACGGGCGTTATCAGCAGACACACCTCATGTACATGTCTCGATGCGTCCATGACTGTTCCGCCACCCCTATTGGCTTCGATTCTGCGATCCAGCCAGCCGTCCAGTATGCCCTAGATGCTCAGCTTAGACAATTTCCACGCAAATCGTGCAATGGTACTTCAATCCTTTGACGGGGTGTCGTCCGCGTCCAAGACTAGTAGCAGAGCTCACTTCGATACACGTGGATAGATAACGAGGCAGAGGAGACCAGTCAACATATGTAACAAAAAAGCACTGCTTTTATTAATCCTCCGTTTTTGTTTCCCTTTGTAAAAGCGACTGTAAGCACATGTAACACCGTATTACCTCGTTCCCTGTTTTTGGATCCCCTTTCGCGAGGGGGGCATTTAGGTCTATTCACCTCCCATTATCCTCAGCAGCTCTCGTCATGGATGTTTGTGTTCCCTTTCCATTCGTAACTCGTAAACATTGCTGTTGTTTTTTCTTTTTTCCGTGTTTTTTTTTCTTTTGTCGTCTTTGTCTTGATCGTGTCTCTCCCCTCACCGTATCACTGCTTAGGCAAGAAGCGCCCCGTGACCTTGTTCGGTCAAGACCTCACGGACCGTCTTGAGAACCTCTTCGTGGAGGGGCTTGGGGGCTGCGACAAAGCCGTAGTTCTCAATCATCTTGCGGCCCGCGACAAGGTCAATCGGTCTCCCGAGAACGTCAGTTATATGGCCGCCCGTCTCCTCAAACAGCAACATGGCCCCAGCGTGATCCCAGATCTTCCCAAGTCGGTCCCTGCGTTTGTAGACCCACACGATTGTGTTTCCCAGGCCTGCGGCAACGGCAACCCATCGGACGACCCACGGGAGAAGGTCGCAGGTGGGGAACGGCACACCAACGCTCTTGGCGACAGCCTCGTGGACTCCATCCAGGGCGGAGTCTGTGAGCGTGGTGCAAGAGACGAAACGAGCGTCAGTAAGACCGAGGTCTTGAGGCTGGGCTTTGAGTGCCTGGGGCTCCGAGCCCTCCGCGATGGACCGCACAAAGGCACCCTGGCCTTTTATGGCAGTGTAAATGGATCCAGAGGTCGAGATATCGTGGCTGGCCAGGGGAGCCTTGACGCCAACAGCCAGGTTGGGGCATCCGACGACGCTGAGCGTCTGCTTTCCGTCGACAAGTAGGGCGACGTTGATGGCGTAGAGGCCGCCCTCGACGTAGGTCTTTGTGCCATCAATGGGGTCGAACACCCAGGTCCGTCCGGTAGCCCCGGGGTTGGTAGAGCCGCATTCATCAATTGTCTCGCACATGTTCTCCCGGCTCTCGGGGATGCGGCAGTAGTCTGGAAATGCCTCACGGGCGGCGGCGGACTCATCCGTGTCGCCGTGGCCGGCGGCCCATCGAAGCATGCTGTAAACACCCTCGAGGAGCAGTAGGTCGGAACGCATCTGCAAGGCGTCTTCCTCGCCCACGACGCGGTCCCCAGGGAAGGCATTCTTGATGGTAGTCGCCAGAAGTGCCTGGATGGCAAAGTCGGCCACGGTTACAGGGCTGAGATCGTCCTTTTGGATCACTCCCTTGTCCTTGGAGCCGATGATATGTTCACTCATGCGCGCGGCCACACGGACGGTCCCCATGGCGACGTCCAGCTCACGCTGGTAAGGGCTGGCCATGATGGGCGACTGGCCGGAGGCGGAAAGGCTGAGGCGGGGTGACTGCTGGAGGGGTCGGAGGGGTAGGTGGGTGTGGGAGAGAAGTGGGTGTGAGAGGGCCAGAAATAGAGAATGAAAGGGACTGAGAGAGGCAGATACGTCTAGGCCTGGATGTGACGAAGCAAGACTGAGAAGGCCTGAGATGGAGGGTCACACGCAGCTCAGGTTACGCTGGAAGCATCTCGTGATTGAGGTGCTGGTGGGGCTTTGTCTCGGGAACGACCGTCCTCTACTGGCTGGAAGGCCTCGGTATATGCATAAGTACTACAAGTAGGGCAGGAAGGACCCTTGCGGATCTGCGCCTCCCTCGCCCCTCCCCATCCCAGAAAAGGGAAAAACGAGCAGGCAAGGCCAGGCACGAAAGTACGCGACACCAATGCAAGCACGATTACTGGCACCTGATACATGTAGTAATATTGCTAGCAAGATCAGGCGCACGCTGTGAATGTGTGCTGTTTCCATTCTTCTAACCATGATCTAGTCCCGGTAAGAATTGGCGACAACGATACTCATATCCGGAATGCTGTCGCACTAGTAGTACTAGACAGTCATGCGCATGCGCGCGTGCACTTACCCGACGTCCATCAATCGACATAATAATCACCACTGACGGTGCTCCGACTACGCGTTCTGACCCCCACGAAAGGGTTGATGTGAAATATATACAGATATTGTGAATAGACGCAGGTGGCCCAAATTAAAAAGTATCAAAATAGCTAACAATTTCTAAGAGTAAATGATGGCGTAAATTCCCAACAAACGCTATTAAATGCTGCGGAGACAACAATACGGGGATGCGCGGGTCTCTTTGTCGCGATATCCTTAAATCACGATGCCCCTCTGTTGCCACCCACCTTTGCCCTTCCAAGCCCAGAGCAGCAGTACGCCTGCAAGAAGAACCGTGAGTCCTTCAGCCCAGAATGTCGAGGAGTAGCATTGCCTCCCGTAGCAGAACAAATCGTCATCTTGTTCCGGCGACGTGCGCATGGATCGAGCTCCCTCCTGGTACACGCTCGAGAATACCGAGCCCCAAAAGACGGAGCCAATGGCAGGCACAGTGGCAATGATGCCAAAGTTGGTGGCAAAGTTCTCGACACCCCAAATAATGGTAACAATGAGCGGCGTGAGGCTGAAGATGGCACCGTAACCGGCACCGACGAGCCCGGATACCACCCAGAAACGCTCAGCATGGTTCTGGACGGCCCCGGAAGCGAGGAAAAGCAGGCCGATAGCCATCAGTATGGAAAAGAATAGCATGAATACGACGCGGGAGATCGAGATGCGCCGCAGCGGAGACGAGGGCCGGGCTGGACCAAGCTGGACATGCTGGGTATGAGGCGATGGGGCAAAGATGTCGGTAAGGGTCCCAATTAGGAGCCGGGAGATGGTGCTGGTGATGCCAAAGATTGATACGTGTGTAGCGGCAGTCGTCCCGATGAGAGTACTCTGCTCTTCTGGAGGAGTCAGAGTTCCAATCACCGTACCCAGATTGTTGATGAAGGCCTCGCCGGGGCCCACCATGAGAAGAAATGACACGGCAAACGGCCACATGGTGTGATCCGAAAGGAAGCGGCGAGTTTCAGCGTTGAGAACCCAGTTCTTCCGCCATTTCGCATCGTCGTCTTTAGAAGGGTCGAATGACTCGTCCTGATCGTCAGTCGACGCAGTCGCATCAATGCCCCCATAGCCGCGCTCGGACCGGCCGAGGAGCGACGAGCCATCAAGAAGTCCACTGTTCTCCATTTCCCCGATAGCCTCATCAATGAGCTCCTGCTCGTCCACAACACTAAGAGTGAGCGATCCCACTGTGCCCATGACAACCATCAGGACAGAAAGAAAGACGAAGAAACGGAACACGTCAATGTCTCCTTTGGATCCATCGCTGCGCTTCTCGTAGAAGATGTTGCTGCCGACTTGGCTAAGCCACATGCCACTGAGGCCAAAGCATGTGATGGGCATGGCCAGGGCCAGGCCGCGATATTTTCCCTTGCCAAAGTTCTTGGCTACTGTCGAGACACAAGACATGTATCCAGCACAGGTGCCCACGCCAATGCAGACAAAGGCGAGAACCATGAGGGGATATGTTTTGTCGGCCTCGTCGTGCGGTTTGCCCCCCAAAGTCCGGTACCGGAGGTCGACGTTTCGGTAGACCGCGGCTGCAATTCCGTAGCCAGCGCCCAAAACAATCCCAGAGACGAGGGCAAGCGGTTTTGCCCCATACCTGTCGCACAGAAAGCCTACGACTGAGATGGGTATGTAGAGGGCGACGGAGCAAGCGATGGCGGCCCCGTTGACTTGCATCTGCGTGTAGTGCAGCCGCGACTGGAACAGCGGCGCATAGAGGGAGAAGAGAACGTTGGACCCAGCGCACAGGGCAAACGCATTGGCAACAAGAAATGCGACCAGTCTCACAGCATGCTTCTTTCGGCGGTCCTTGCGTCGCTCCTGGTAATAAGACGCATCAGACCCGTCATCGTCGAGGCAGGCACTCAGAGTCGAGGACTGGTCGCTGCCGTGTTCGCTCGGCTCGGGGCTGATCGTCCTCAAGCCATCTGTGGATCGAGGTTCGTAATGAGCGGCCATGGCCGCCCTGTGTATGTGTATATGTATGTGCAGTCGAGTGAAATCGGTCGCGAGGTCGAGGTAGGATAGCTATCGTATTCGCAATGCGTGCTTCTGGGTGTCGGTCGGATACCGGTCGGCGAAGGCGGGAAGCAAAGAAAATACAAAGACGGCTGAAAATAGTTTGTGAAACAGTAGACCCAGCAGAGAAGGCAACGATGGAAGAGATGAAAAGAAATAGGTGCACTCTATTGCTGGACGAAGGGAAAGTCGGAGTAGTCGAAGCACGTCATGAGGAGAAAGAGTCACGATGCTGATACAGAGCTACGCCTGGTTGCGGCGGCTGATAGCCGGATGGAGCTTCTGTCGTCACGCCTTATCGGGCCCCGTACGGCTTGACGGCTGCTGTGGTGGGGGATGGTCGGGTGCTAAGCGTTGGGAAGGCGGTACTAAGGTACCAGGTTCAGGCTGAAACATGTTAATACTGTGCCGCAAGTATTTCGTGGCTGCTGCCTGTTGCCTGTTCATAACGTGATTCTGGGTAGACTCTGACACGTGATCTTCAAGGATCGCCGCTATAGCACAGTGGTAGTGCGCATCACTAGTAATGATGAGGTCCCAGGTTCGAGTCCTGGTGGTGGCATTCGCGTTGTCTTCTGACTCCTTTCAAGGAGCCGCTATAGCACAGTGGTAGTGCGCATCACTAGTAATGATGAGGTCCCAGGTTCGAGTCCTGGTGGTGGCAGTCAAGTAACTTCGCATCCGACGTGGAATCATCCCGTCGGCTTTCCTTTTTTACCCCTCTCACCCCCCTCTTGCTTCCTTTTCTTTTTGCCCATCCAGGCAGGCAGGAGCTTGCCCATACCATCCACAGCAGTCTCCAGACAGTTGCGATGGCTGAGGTATTCGACAGTCCAAGAGGAGGCAGGGAGGCTGTTGACCTCCTCATCTCCCGCCTCAACCCGTGGGATATCATCTATCTCCGAAGCCGACTTCGCCGCCTAGAGATCGACGTACAAGGATTTGCCACCTGCGCCGACTTACCTGCCGAAGTCCTATGTCAGATTTCACGCTGTCTCACACATCGAGACCTTCTTCGGTGTCGGCTCGTCTCTAGGGAATGGAGGGACGCATGGATGCAAGATGCTGTGCTCGCAGAACTCTGCCGCTTGCGCTTCCCTGGCCGCCTGCAGAGCCACCCGGCAAAAACAAGCATCGAGAGGTTCTACCTAGATACCCTCCATCTCTATAGGCTGGCAAATCCGGACAATATCACCACATCCATGATTCCATGGGACATCGACATCCGCCCAAACCAACCCCCCGCTGATGGCAACACGCTGTTTGACCTGTCCACGTCGCTCACAGGAAAGGTTCTCGGGAACAACCTGAACCCCCCTCAGCCAATTTACAATGACGGCAAGTTATTTTGGCAGCCGCGGACAGGACGCGTTGCCGTGGATGATTTGCAGGCTGGGACTCGCATGTGGTTCTCAACAGAAGCAGACCCACGCCAAGGAAACCCGGGCGAGATGCTTGTTGCTGCAACGTCGTCTATAGTGGTGATTGCTTCCCCCGCGCTCTCATTATCAGCCGAGATTGGACGGGTGCGTGTTCTGTAAGCTATTGTTTTCCTTCCCATCCTTTCCTCTCCGCGAGGCCGATTGTCCTCATGCCAGACCGCATGGCTTACCCCGACGATAGGCGCATTTACCACATACGGCGCCGGGAATGGAAGAAGATCACTCTTCCAGCCGGGCTCTCTAAATGCTATGCAAAGTGCGAGACACTTATTGCCATTTGCCATAGTGGGCAGCCCATCATATGGGAATGGGGCGGGATCGCCAGGGAATTAAGCGAAGAGCACGAACAGGTTGAGTCTCAATGTTCCCCATCCCTACTCTTTGGCGGTACTCCCGGTGTCATATTTCATCCTTCCGAGCCGAGCTCAGTATTTCTCATCTGGTTCTACGGCTATGAATATGTGTTCACTCCTGTTGAGCACGACGACCAGCGCCCACCAGCAAAAGATGCTTCACCCGCGTGCACATTGGTCGTCGTTCGACATGAACGACAAGGAGACGGAACCTGGACGCCCGTTGCGCACTTCCAGCATTCGACGGAGATTCCCTATGTCAAGGAACGCTCTGTAGAAATACCGATACCGTTTGCCGTCACCGATGTGGGAGTTTCTTTAGATTGCCAAAAGGTAGACTCGAATGGGTCATACAGCCTTTGCTTCGTACATGGCGAATCACACTTTAACGCGCCCGCCAAATACCGGAGCCTATACGCAACCACAATCCAGTGCTTCAATGTTCTCACCGGGAGGTTTTTCGATGCTTCGTATTGGAAATCACCTGGGGAGGGCGAGAGCATTATGCCAGAAGTCAATCTGAACGAGGCTGGATCTCTCTGTGACTGCAGACCAGCGTCCACTCGACTCTGGAACGGGCAGATATACAAATGTATTTTCTGCTACGACGATTCCGATGATGGTCCATGGACACATGGCAATAATATTTTACGGCAGGGCGTTTCTTGTTTCAAGCCACGCATGGAAAATGATGAAGGGTGGGAGACGGGTGGTACGCGGTGCTTTGAGCCTCTAGACGGCGATCCATCCCCCCGTTATTTCCCCGTGGTTGTCGATGACAACCTGGTGATCATATCATGCCGGCAGGGATACTATGTCTATTCGTCTCGAATAGCCGACGGGGGCGATAGGCCCTGGCTTTCTCCAAGTCGCCTTTCCACCAGGTTCATCGAGGCCTCCGGAGGGCAGCTGTCACCTCCCGCAGCTATGCGCA
Organism: Geosmithia putterillii; assembly: GCA_900188575.1. Lineage (NCBI taxonomy): Eukaryota > Fungi > Ascomycota > Sordariomycetes > Hypocreales > Bionectriaceae > Geosmithia > Geosmithia putterillii. Next base: position 1,479,518 of record FYEU01000320.1, on the reverse strand, counting down.
TATGTGACTGCTTCGACAATCCTCTGCTAACAGACTTGCGAAATTTTGACCCGAGATCGACGGAGTGCAACACTAGTAGTGTAATATAATGACAAAATGTGGCTATTACCTTTACTCCATCACAAATAACAACGCGCTGGGTTGTGTTTCGCCAGGGCCACATGTGCTAGCGCTCCTTGTTGGAAGAGTTGAACGAGGCCTGTCAAACTTCCACCTTAAGGCCCGAAGAGGATCAATCATACTTGATGAAGGCTCAATGATCTATGCCTATGCTGTCCTCCACTTGTTTCCACCAATTCTTTATACCAGCGACATCACACCAGCCCATATGCCAAGGGTCTTGAAACCACCAGTCATCCCCGCCGGTCTTGGCGGCATCGCTGGCGTACTTCTTGAGGCTGCCCCCGTCGAACCGGTGGTTCTTGACGCCAACGAGTAGCACTACACTGCCAAGATCGGGAGAAAACCGATCGGGGCCAAAGAAGACGGTCAGGTGGACTTGCTTAGTTGTCGAAGGGTCGACAAGACGGGCCGTGCGCTGGCGATACGGAGGTATGTGTGACGGCTCGACGGGGGACAGGGACACCACGACTGCAAGGACGTTACAGCACCAGTTCTGCGCGAACGGGAGGTTTGGTATGGAACGCAGCGTCGTCAACTTGAGAGGGTCTTGGCGGTTGTGCCAGTCGCGTGGAAGGGCGATGGGAGGCGGTGGGGCAGATCTCGGTGCGACAACCTCGCTCTTCTTCGCCTCTCTAAGGGGGAGCTTGTGCGCATCAAACGTCTCAAAGGCATCGTCATCCTCCTTTTTGGGGACTGTCTCATCGACAGGCGGTTGGGGTCCACCGTCTTTATAGGCGGCCGTAGTCATGGACAAGCGACTGGGACCATGTTTTCTCCTCCCGTGGAGGGCGGCAGGGCCAACAGCGGCTCGCCCCTGGTCCTGGGCAGCCACAATGGCACGGTAGGCATCACTGTATCCGACCACGGCGATGTCATCAATGACTAGGTGGACCATCTCCCTGGGGCCCTGGCGCTCCCTGATGATGCTCGACCTCAGCTCGAATCTGTCCAGGCGAACACAGCACCCCACAGATATCTCGCCCCTCGTTATGTGGTGATGGAGGGACCCGCTGAGAAGGGCCTGGATGCACAGTTCCCCGTCACCGAGGAGAAGCTGCACGGTCTGCCATCTTCCAGAGGGTGATACAGGCACCGACTTGACGCCCTCGACTACAAAGATGGAGCCCCAGAGGCAGTGTCGGGTGCGTAGTATGTCGTTGATGCGCGGCTCAACAACGGCGGCGGAGTCGGGCCCGGGGGCTGGCTTCACCTCGGCGGTGACCGCACTTGCATTTCCATCTGACATGAAAGCCAGTTGTTAAACATCTGCATGATCTTCCAGTTTCTCGTTGATGAATAGATGTATTAAAGAAGGCAGCATGCCTCATTGCGCGCCGGGGTCGTGTTGGAAGGTGGCTAAAGTGGTGCACGTGATCACGCAACTCTTCACGCGTCATTCCCCGCGCGTCAGCTCCTCCGGGCGGAAACTTTCGCGTGTGGATCACCGGAGCTTCACTAGCAGGCCAGCCTTGGAGCCAGGATTCGGCATCGAGGCAAGCAAGAACAATGACGGACACGACAGGTAAGATGATATCCCAAGAGTCGTTCCCGATCGCTGCAGCTACTGACCTTGTCGCAGAGGAGGACACGATCCGCATTCTGATCGCCACTGATAACCATGTGGGTTACGAGGAGAGAGATCCCATCCGCAAGGATGACAGCTGGCAGACGTTTGACGAGGTCATGAATATTGCCCGAACAAAAGATGTACGTGATATCTGACCACTAACCATGACTTCTGTCTTGACGTTGCTGACTATAGACAGGTTGACATGGTGCTCCTTGGTGGTGACCTGTTCCACGACAACAAGCCTTCACGCAAGTCTCTATACCAAGTCATGCGAACGCTACGAAAGAACTGCCTTGGCATGAAGCCGTGTCCTCTCGAATTCCTTTCCGATGCCGCATCCGTCTTCGAAGGAGCATTTACACACGTAAACTACGAAGACCCCGACATCAACGTTGCCATCCCCGTCTTCTCCATTCACGGAAACCACGACGACCCCTCGGGCGATGGCAATTTCTGCTCTCTCGATCTGCTCCAAGCCAGTGGATTGCTCAACTACTTCGGTCGAATTGCCGAGGCCGATAACATCGAAGCCAAGCCGATTCTTCTACAAAAGGGCGCCACCAAGTTGGCTTTGTTCGGCCTCAGCAATGTCCGAGACGAGCGCATGTTCCGCACCTTCCGCGACCACAAGGTCAAGTGGTTCCGGCCGGGAGCTCAGACGGGCGACTGGTTCAACCTTTTGACAGTACACCAGAACCACCACGCTCACACCGCAACCTCATACCTCCCCGAGAATGTGCTTCCGGACTGGATGGACTTGGTCGTATGGGGCCACGAGCACGAGTGTCTGATTGACCCCACGCGCAACGCAGAGACGGGCTTCCACGTGATGCAGCCTGGGTCCTCGGTAGCCACGTCTTTGGTGCCAGGTGAGGCCGTGCGCAAGCACGTCGCTATAGCCAACATCACGGGCAAGGATTTCAAGATCGAAAAGGTCCCCCTCAAGAGCGTCAGGCCGTTTGTCGCGCGGGAGCTGGTCTTGGCGCAAGACAAGCGGTTCAAGGGCCTCGACAAGAAGAAGGATAACCGCCAGGAGGTCACACGGAGGCTGATGGAGATTGTCGATGAGATGATTGAGGAGGCCACCGCCGACTGGGAGGCAATCCAAACAGACGAGGAGGCACTTGAGGACCGCCCACTGCCACTTATCCGCCTGAAGGTTGAATATACAGCACCAGAGGGTGGCCAGTTTGAGTGTGAGAACCCGCAACGGTTCTCCAATCGATTCGTCGGCAAGGTCGCCAACGTCAACGATGTCGTCTACTTTTACCGCAAAAAGACAGCACAACGTGAGTCCTGCCAGGAACTTTACCGCGTATTGGGGGGAAGCTAACACGGTAAACTCAAAACAGGGAAGAAGGATGCGACTGATCCTACGGAAGAGCTCGACGTTGCCGACGGCGATATGGTCAAAGTCGAGTCGATTGTGTCCGATTTCTTGTCGGCTCAATCACTCAAGGTGCTTCCTCAGGGCCCATTTGGCGAAGCCGTGAACCAGTTTGTCTCCAAGGACGACAAGCACGCCATGGAGCTCTTCGTGTCGGAACATTTGACCGGCCAGGTCCAGCAGTTACTTGGTCTCGAGTCGGACGACGAGGACCTGAACAGCGCCATGGACATTTACAGGACACGGATCGAGCAGCAGGTGGCAAGCGGAGCCAGGAGCGCAAGCATAGTGGATCGGAAGCGCATTCTCAGGCCCAAGCCCCCGACGTGGGACAGCGACCTTGATGGCAACTGGGAGGACGAGCCAGATGCATGGACATACGAGGACATGGCCGTTTCCAACTCGGCTGCACCCTCTACGGGCAGGGCCTCCCGTGCGACCACACAGATCAACGACGACGACGACGATGACCCGCTTCCCAAAGCCACCACCAAGCGCGGCACCACCTCGCGCGCAGCGGCAACCAAGGCCGCTCCGGCAAAGAAAGCAGCTCCTGCCAAGAAGGCCGCCGCCCCTGCACGCGGGGGCACCCGTTCTCGCAAGGTCAAGGTGCCCAGCGACGACGAGGAAGAAGAGGACGTGGTGATGGCGTCGGATGACGAGCCGCCCGCACCGCCGCCCAAGAAGACCACGACCAGGCAGCCGGCCAAGAGGGCGGCCCCGGCAAGGGCCACCAAGACGAAGCAGTCGACCCTGGACTTTTCGCAATCTCAGAGGCCGACGGGTCGACGAGCGGCATCTGCTGCGTCGCAAAAGGCCGTGGAAATTAGTGATGATGAGATATCAGACGAGGACGATGCGTTTGACCCGCCGCCTACCACGGCTACTCGTCGCTCAGGCAGGCGGTAAGTACTCAGTACTGTCATGTTTTTATGTCTGCTAGGCGTTTGGGTGCTGCCTCTGGCTTTTAGTATGGGACCACAGCAATGTAAATGATGACTCGATCGTGCCTGTGAGCCTATGTTGTATGGAGCACGAAAGAAAAAAGTAAAGCAAGTGATGAGCTTATGCTGTATGGAAGACGAAATAAAAAGTAAAAGTAGAAAACACAGAGTAGAAGGAAAGGCAAGGTAGGTTGGAGGGCAAAAAGGCAAAAAGAAAAGAACCGATTATAATCGGCTGGCGGACCTCTCCCGCCGGGAATTGAACCCGGGTCTCGAGCGTGACAAGCTCGCATACTGACCACTATACTACGGAAGATGTTTGACTGTTAACAGTCAATGTAGTGAGGCGCTTATGGTGGAGACAGTGTATTTCTGTTATATAAGGGCTTGCACTAGTGGCAGCCACCGTGGTGTAAGCGATTACAACAATATGTTTTGCCAGAATTGAATATGCTGAGAATTAAGTCTTATGGGATACCATTGATTATGTATAGATAGATATAAATTCCTCTACTATACTCCGGAGTATTCTAGAGTCTAGATGCCGACTTGCCGTCCCGGACCACCAATCCGACCTTCCTGTCGGGCTGGCGAAGCACCTTTCTGAGAATCTTACCAGCAGCGCTCTTTGGAACCTGCGATACAATCTCGACCTCGCTGATCCATTTGTGTCTGGTCTTGTTTTTCTTGACATGCTCGATGAGCTGTCTGGCGACAGAGATCCTATCCTCTTCCGTGCCTTGGGCGTGGCGTGGATGCAGGACCACAAAAGCCTTTGGCCTCTCGCCAGCCCTGTCGTCGGGAACACCACACACAGCACAGTCGACCACGTCCGGATGCCCAAGGAGCAGGTTCTCGAGCTCTGCAGGGGCTACGCCAATCCCATTCACCTTGATCATCTCCTTGAGGCGGTCCGTGACAGACAGCAGACCGTCGCTGTCAAACGCGCCAATATCCCCCGTGTGCAGCCAGCCGTCTGCATCGAACGTCTCGGCCGTCGCCTGCGGATTCCCCAGGTACCCCATCGCGATCTGCGGTCCACGAGCCCATATCTCTCCCGCCTGACCGACGCCACAGTCCCTGCCGGTATCTATGTCGACGATGCGCAGCTCGGTCGAGGCCACTACGGCGCCCACCTTGACCGCATACCGGAAGTCGTACATTGACGGCGGGTGCAGGGTGAGGCAGGAGCACGACTCGGTCATGCCGTAGGCCTGCTTGAAGCCCGTTCCTGGGAACTGCCTCTGCAGCAGGCCGAGCACCTCGTCGGACAGCGGGGCCGCGCCGGACGCCCATCGGCGCACGTGCGACAGGTCGTACCGCCCCACCAGGTCGCGGTCCATCACTAGACGGACCAGGATGGGTGGCACAAGGAGCACCTCGTGGATCTTGTACTTCTCCACGGTCTGCAGCATGCGCTCCATGGTGAAGCCCGAGAGCACGTAGACGTTTGCGTTGAGCGCAATCGGCATGTGAAGCTGGTGCACCACGCCTGTGATGTGGTAGAAGGGCAGGGCGGCCAGGACGCGGTCCAGGTCCGGCGTTGACTGCTGCAGCACCTGCATGCACTGCGCCATCACGTTGGCGTGCGAGATCATGACACCCTTTGGTAGACCGGTTGTCCCGCTGCTGAAGCCGAGGTATGCGCACACGTCGCGCGTCGTTTTACCCCTAGGAAGCTGGAATGGCGGTGCGAGTGCGGCGTCACCCCGGTCCTTGGCCGTCTGGATGAGACGATGCACGCTCATTCTAGAGGATTCGCCCCCGTCGTCGAAGCAGATGATGCGGTTGCGTGGCAGGCCTACCTTGTCGGCTGCTAGGCATGCTCGTTCCCAGTTGGTAGGTGCTGCGACCAGGAGCTTGGCCTCACTGACTGTGAGCGCGTGGGACAGCTCGTCGACCGTGTAGTCCGCTGACACGCCGCCGGCAATCACGCCAGCTCTTGCGGCCGACAGCATGGCTACCGGGTACATGATTGTGTTGGGCGTGTAGATGATTAGGGATTCGCCATGTTGGAGACCGAGGTCCTGTAGTAGTGCGGTGGAGAGGTATGTCGTCAATGCCTTGAGCTGTCGGAAGGTGATATGCTCTCCTGTTAGGGCGTCTGTGAAGCCCCTGCCGGCGTCATCCTGACTGGTGAGGTGGGGAGTCGAGAATAGCCATGACCAGACCGGCACGTCCGGGGGGACTATACTGCCGAGGTTAGTAAGTGCAACGAGTGATACAAGTGAATCGAGTGTCTAGACATGCCGTGGATATCAGGATGGGCGGATTTATATACGATGGATTGGGCCATGGTCGATTCCAAGTGAGCACTCGCTCTCTCAATTGGTGTTTCTTTGTTCAGAGAAGAGTCCTGTCCAGAGAAGAAGGCAAGAGAGAAGAAGAACGGGAGAGATGCAAAGGAAACGGACAGAACGTGTACTTGAGCTCTGTAAGTTGTGCCTGAATGGGGCTAGTAGAAGTGCGGGGGAGGGTCCGCCCCGCACGCACGTCCCGGCTTTAGACACGGCACGCGAGCGCCGAAGGCCTGAGCGGGGGCGGACCCGCCGGGGATGATACATTTGATTTGATGTAGTCGTATTGATGTTTCTTGACTTGAATGGGTGTGACCCCGTTGAATGGAAAGTGTCTATTCTATGTATTCATCCCTCTATCCAGCATCGTGACTTCTTCACAATGGGCAGCCGACCTACTGCCAAGTAGTTACCCAGTTCCATTGATCTCGGTTCTTTCCGCCAGAGAGAAAGGGTTGCTGATGACCGTTGCACCCCCACCCGTCTCACTAACAGACGAATACTCCACCGCATGTCCGACCGCGACATATTCCAAGTCATCTACGGAGCACAGAGTATTAGAACAGGATAGATCGACCAAGGGGTTTTGTGAGTTACGGAGTTTGCCTGACCAATACTGCCCGGGAGGCTGATCTCTCCGTGGCTGTCAAGCTCCACGAGAACATCCTTCACCCAGATGCGACAGCTGAACGTTCCTGTGCGGACAGACGGCGTTCCATCCGCAAGGACACCCTGCATGATCTGCACTGTTCGTCCGTGGTCCCTTGCTCGGTCTACACGCAAGAGGACGATGAGGGATTCATCTTGTGCTGCGGGGCCTACTCGAGCTTCGTATTTCCATGGTCCGGCGAGATTGGTCGCGTGGTGGAGTGTTGGAGTTGCGGCGGCGTCTGTGAGAATTAGGCCCCAGTGCTGTAGGGAAGGGCATTAGTTCACGATATGCTGGGGCGGAGGAGGGCAAGGTGGGGAGGGACAGACGAATTCTCGGGGGGATGGGCGGGATTTGAGTGCTAGGTAGAGGGCCTGTGGCCCTAGAGTTCCGTTGAGGGGCATGTTTGTTGAATGTACTGTATATGTGAGGTTGTTTGCGATGCTTGTGATGAATGTTGGTTTGTAGATAAGAGGTTGTGAATGCTGCAGGTGGTTCGGCGTTTGGTGTTTATGCGGGGAGAGGGCCTAAGGCCGAAATGGGAAAGTAGACGTTGAATTACATGACACCATGGAAATATAACTTACTGCAGAGTATTAATACATGTAAGTGCTCAAGTCCAGTAGTAGCTATTCTATCTGAATATGTATACATGATACTATAGCTCATACTTGATGTTTTCTTGCCTTCAGCAGTAGCAGTTGTCTTCAATTTCCCGTAAAAAACACATACTGCCAAGGGTGCGTGATGGAGACATTAGGTGCACCTGATCGACGAGCCAACATACGAACAACATGGACAGCATTTGGTCGAGGTCTTCCTGAGCGCCCTGAAGATCAATCTCCCGTCTGCCGTGCGTGGGATCGCGTGCCTCGGCTCGGATCCGCACTACATAATATACCCTCCCCTCGCCCAACGTAGAGAGGCCCTGTGAGGCCGATCATGATGGCTAAATACATGTAATAAAGGAGTTTCCCCTGTGGGATCGACAGGATACAGCGTGATAGACTGTGGAATAAGATCCGCTTCTTGGGTGGCTTTCCATGCGGTATGCTTGCGTTGAGAGGGCATACCCTTGTGGCATCAACGAAGCTGCGAGGCCAATACAAGCCGCTGACTGCCTCGTTGCAGTGCCGTCGTGGAAACTAACCAGATACATGTCTCTGGGCTTGGATTGTACAACGTGCTTGAAGGTTAGGCCAAACCAGAGCCATATCTGTGTCAAGGTGATGACATGCACTTAACTTGTGGTTCGCAAAAGTCGGCGAGGGTCCATGTGCTTCGGAGTTGCTCGTGTTCCATGATGCGAGTCATCCAGCTGCGCCGGCGGAAAAGTACGGGATGAAAAACGGGCACCCGTATGTCCAGTGTTTTCTGCCTTCACACTCTCCTTGGCCGTTCCGGCGGTTGGGCCATAGGCATGTAAGAACGGCATGCCGAGAATCGAAATCTCGCGATCCATCATCGACTACCGCGTTGGGAGCATCTCGGTAACCATCGCTCTACTACATGTAGAGACCACCGTGAACGCTGGGGTGTCTGCGCCTTCGCTTTCATTTTCCTTTGCCACTGTCTCGAGGGCCCCCACGTTGGTCGCTTGAACGCATAGAAATCCGAGAAGCGTGAATTCGTCGTTGAACTGTACATTGCCAACTTGAACGTGCAAGCAGCTATTGACCCTGCTGGACTCGGCGTATAGGGCGTGGTTCGTGGTGAACATGTTGGCTGTGAGATCCCGAGTCTTGGTTTCTTTGGGATTCTCTGCGAGGACCTTGGGATTTTGATGCTGGACAATTCCCAGGACTTTTCGTGCTGGTGCCTCCGCTGGTGGTCTTCAGCTGCTTCTTCATGGGTCCTTCGCTGGGTTCAATTGTTGGATGCGATGCTTTGCGCCCGCTTTGTGCTCACCCACTCCTACGCTCCGACGATGCCGGCCTTTTCGAGAAGCGATGTCCATGTATCTCGCGAACCCAAAGGAGGCGCAACCTGTCCTCGTCCCAGGATTCCTTCCAGAGACAGATCTTTCCAGGGATCATTCTCGCGCAAAGACGCGGTCCTCGGCCCATGGCAGATGGTGACCTGGGATAGCGCCGCGAGCAAATCGATAGCGAGCGCAGATATATATTCCACTGGGCAGCCGGCGGCAGGTTGCCTGCATACATGTATCTGAACACAGGCCGTTCGTGCGATAAGCCCCCCAGGGTAGCCCTGCGTGGAGGTCGACTATCCCAATGTGAGGTCCAGCCATCGTCAGTGTGCGCATCGCCATCCGCTGGAGCGTGAATCGCTTGAGATTTTCTTCGAGAAGTGCACGGAGGTTCGGCATGCTCTGCAGAGAGCTCAGAGACTTCAAATTGCACGAGACAAGAGGCCCTAGGCGGCGGGTTTCGCGGTGGGCATCCATATAGGGGGACTGTTCTTGGCTTTTTGCTGAGCCTGGGAAGGTCCTAAAAGGGCGGATAGTTTGATCTTGGCTTTCCGTTGAGCTCAGCGCCCGAGGGCTCAACCCGGATATGCTCTTGCTCTTGAACCGCCCCACTAAGGCGCTCAGCCATGTCGTTGATGTACCGATGAGGTGTTCCAACGAGCGGGGATGCCGGCATGTCCTTGGCCTTTCCCATCTCCATTCATGTCTTCGACACCCATCAATGTCTCAAGTCATCTGTGTGTGCCTGGGGAGGCTCGTTCCACTTTCTTCGTGTCCGAAGGCTCTGGATCCTCGGCCACCTGCTCGGATTTGCTCGTCGTAGGTGATCGCACCATCAGTGCTTCGTTGACACGCGTGTCCCCGGAAAGGTGCATGGACTTTCTATGCCATCGGTCCGGATCGTTCATCATGGACTGGGAGAGAGTGAATGTGCGCCTGGGCGGGTTGTCTCCAGTCGATTCAGCACGGATCCCCCCAATACAGAGGCCTTCTAGGAACGACCATAGCAGCCAGAGTGAACGGACAGTATGGAATAATGGTGCTTTTCTAGCCCAGGATATACGATTGAGGTTGCATGTTGGTTGGCCTGCTCGTCTGTGTTTCCTTTATCCGAGGCCAGTCTTTCACTCGCCTCAAGCCGAATTTGGCGCGGTTGTCTGCCATGAGCTATGCTTCCAGTCCCGAGAATCAATTGTTTGGTGGACATTTCTTTCGAGACGAGTAGGAGGTTGATTTTGGCAGCATTATGCGTGTCGAAAACGCACAATCATGACTGCACGGGTGAGGTGTCGGGGCAGCGGCAACCCCGGTCCTTTTTGTGTTCTAGCCCAAATCGGTGTATTGTCGGTCTCGCTCGTCGCATACCAAAGTCTTGTGTCGCGGAGCGTACCCTGGGTTTATAAAGCCTTCTCACGCTTGTGGACATGCTCCGGGGGTTTGTGGAGGAAAGTTCAGGGCCAGTCGTTTCACCGTCCGGATCCCTGGATGGTGGGGAAAACCTCCATCCAGCAGGTGTTTTGACTTCTTGGTATTGCTCACATTACTCTGCACCCTTAGCCAAGTCCGATGGCCGAAACGTGCGTGTTTGATAGGTATTTGGCTTGTGACCATGAGGAGCAGGGGATGAGCAGGTGGCCGCAGCCACATGGCCCATGAACAGTGGTCTCCTCTCTTTTGGATTCGAGTGCCTTCTGGATCTTGGCACCATTTCCGCGAATTGCCATGTTGAGGTAGACTTAGGCGGAAGTCTTGTGCGATGTGATGGTGATCAGCCTACATTGAGTGCAGCCTGTCCATCCAGACGGGGCCGGGTCGGATGATAACGATGTACGACACTGGCTGCCCATCTTGCTGAACATGCCGTCTGGGAGTAACCTGGCACGGGCGCCACGGCACATGAACTCCATGAGGGCGAGGCTCGATGGGACCGGGTAGATACCCCCTAGGTGTGCGGTGGCCATTCAAGGCACCATGAGGCTCGATGGTAATACCTGACGACGGGACGATGAGTACCACGGCCGTTGGGGGCGGGGGCGTGACTGGCAGAAGGTCAACGGTATACATGTATGCAATGCACGTCTCCAGTCGTAAAGAGGGTCGAAACACGCTCATTGGAAATAGCCTCAGTAGCGCCAGGCATCTAACGCTTCACGTCTGCGGTAGCGACGGGGTAAACCCGTTAGCTGTAGCGTCGCATCGCCGGTAAGAGAGCTCGATGCTGTGCAAGCCTGCCAGTCCAGTGAAGATGTGCAGAGATGTGAGGATGCCCTGCACCGTGGATCGCGCTGGCGATAGCACGCCCTCGATGGCCATGCCGGATGAACGTCATCTGAGTGTGTGTCCCAATTCACTAGCTTCGAAAATGTTCTCTGCTATGGCTGATTATGGATGTGAGGCATTGGCGTGATGGGCCTCTTGTTGGTGTAGGGAACTGCCCTCGGGGACGTTTGTTGCTTCCGGGCGGTGTGTTCAAATGGACATAGGGACCGGCCACTCGAGGCATGGGACAATTCATAGAATGCTCTTGAGGGTAGTGGCCACCAAGGCTGTCACTGGATGGATGGTACCAGACAACCCAAGCCTCTCGGACGTGTCTTGCGATGAGGGTTTCCCTGGCCTCGCGCGGATGCTGGGATACCCTCGGCTTCCGGTCTGGCGGCTGGACGGTCTCAGATTATGGGGCAAGCTGGCGACCCCAAGACTGGTTCCGAAGTACATAAAGCATGACATCGCCCCTGGCTCCTTCCGAAGCCGGGGAAGTCCGATGTGTTGGGGTCGGGGAGGATCCTGGTGTCTCCTCAACCCGGGATGGTGGGGATGAATCGAAAGTCAAGTTGCCAGGGGGGACGGCTGGGCCAAGCGCCGACTGCTAGATGTACATGTAGTCCTCGGACTGCAGCCATGTCATCAATGAAAAATCCATCTGCGGAATCCTGCAATCTCTCCGCGTTGACCTTCGAGCGCTCCATCTCTTCGACAAAGACGCCACTGGGTGTAATGCTGGCCCCTAGGAATACGACGGGCTCGACGTAGTCTAGACTCCAGAGCCAAGACTGTCGCGAGTCTGCATGTCCTCGAAGAGGGCCTAGATAGGCCGCGGGGACGTCAAAGCCCCTCTTCATCCACTTCATGGCGACACCCATCTCACTGACGAAGAGGAGAAGCGACTCCAGTCAATGATGCGATCGTATACACATACCCACAGTGTCTACTGTGGGAATGGGTCAAAGGCCTCGTGGTGCAGAACGTGAGGCGCCCGGAGGACCTCAAACTGGGGTTTCCTTGAAACTATACCTCCGTGTTCTTCTCCCTCCGCCGAAGGTTCGTCTGACTAGGCCTCGTCGTAGGCCTTGTTCACGACGGCGTTAGCCTCGAGGGCATGGCGAATGGCCCCGTCGAGCCGGCACTTAGCCGCGTGGGACTCCGCGGAAGCCTCTTTAGCTAGCCCTGCTGCAGTTGATCGAAGAGGCCCCTTCAATCTAACTCCACGCCCCTTTCCCTTTTCCGTCTCCAGATCCGGTGTCTCGATTAAGGAAGGGAAGGAGAGTTCACCTCTCTCGCTGCTGCCTCTAGAAAAGCCTGCGCCTGCCGTTAACGCATAGCCCTTTGCTGGGCCCTGCCACTCGGGTTGCAGGGTCCCATTGGACGGCTCCGCCAGGATGGAGGCTGGAGCATGCTGCGTATGTGTATACGTGTATAACACCAGAGGGAGGTTTTGGTCGGTGGCCTGGAAACCGGGCTAAGCTGGAACAAATACCATCCTTGATCGACAGAGAGAGGTCAGGAGAGGGACCAGATTGTTGCGAACGGGCTTGGTCAGAGAACGGAGAAAGCTGCTGGGTGTGGAGGTCCATTGTCGGTCATTGGGCTGCTGTCTTTGCCTCTGGCTTGAAGCCGACATGATTGGCTGTGTTGATATAGATGATGGAGGAGGAATGACTGGAAGATTGTGGCAACCGGGAGGGTGAACGTGGGTTATTTATACATGTCACCATGTCGAGTTGACAAGCTGGCCTTGTGGCTAGGAACCCGAAGGGAGAGGTGAATTGAAAGTGAATTGACATATGGTAGGCAAACAGACTAGGTTCAAGTGTCGGTCAAACGGGGTAAGCAAACAGCTCTGTCCGCTCCCGCTCTTCCTGTTGTGCCACTGAGCTATCGAACTTCGGGGGTTACAAGCGAGATTGCCGAGGCCAGTTGCATATCTTCATTAACTCGAGTTTTAGCAGTCTTCCCTTCATAGGTACATGTAGTTCTAGCATCTGGGTCGTCTGTTCTACATGTACATATACATGCCAATTTGATTCCAAGATACCTCAATGTTTGTGAAACTGAATACGGCTGTGTACATGTAAGTACGGTGATCGGGCGTCTCTGCTGACTGGCTATATCTCGCCACGGTCTGCTAGAAAAGAAGGCAGCTCACCTTGGCTGCGAGATAGTGCTTGTTCACCTCGGTAAATCCATTCGTTCAATGTAGTGATACATGATTGCATGACCAAGTCGTCGACATGACGAGTACAATAAAGGCGAACTGCATAAGCACGGCGAAGGCAGCCTTCGGGAAAAGGCAGCGTCAGACAACATCGGTCAGATTCCGAAGCTCCGTCCACTTCCTCTCCTTAGGAATCACAGGCCAGAAGACGGGTACGTACGCTGTCTGAAACGCCGCTGCGGTACAGACATCGCCATATACTGTCTAGTCGATTCTTATTCAGAGTCAGGTACATGCACTGTACCATTCATCTCTCTTGTTCCGAAACCCGAGAGTGGCAGCGTACATGCAGTTTCAATCCCTCCAAACATGCATCATGCATCATAGAGGGGCACAAAGCAGCATTTCAACCAGATGTATTTTGATGGAGAGGATATCTAGAGTGAAGATGGCATTCCCGCATTGTCTTGTACCCAGCCCTTTGCCATTCTCATGCGCCAATACCACCAGTAGATACATGTACATGTACATGTAGTCTACATGTCCTCTTCTGTAGGTGGTATCAACCCCAAAATACGTTGAATATGCAGTTGCCGAGTTGTCTCTCCCCTCCCGTCGCTTGGGCTGGGCCTATGCTGTAGTCACCGGATTCTCGCTTGACTCATGACGCTGAGGTTGGACACATATTTGTGACACCTCCTGCATCTGCTCGTCAAGACCTGGGTCGGCACAGGGTTCACCGGGTCGCAAACCCGGCACATTGCCAGGTTGGGTATGTCAAAGTATGACTGGAGGAGATGCTTATTGAACGACGGCACCTCGTGGCTTACCCTGGAAAAGGCTTGGGACACTTCCGGAAATGAACTCATTCTTGGGAGATGCAGTCTGGCAAAGTGGACGGCCGCATCTCGCAGATCCCGCACCGAGTCAGGGGTAAGTGTGAAAGCAGCGTGTACTGAATCGAGGAAGCCTACCATGCGACGGGTGGTCACTGTGACGCTGCTGCCGACCAGTGCCCGCTTGTACTTGATGCTGGCTTTTTTCTTGAGGCCGTCCATGAGGTACATCTCCCCCAAGAAGAACATTACGGCATGGACGGAGAGCATTTCAGTACTATAGCTCGTACGATTGCCCTCCGTCGTCACTTTGTAGTCTCCCGTATACAGATAGTCGACCAGCAACCTCGCCTCTGCAGCTCGGCACCCCTTCAATATATATTGGCCTTTAGATTCCTAAGGAAAAGAGGCAATCATGTTAGCCTGCGCAGACGTTGTCGGATTACACCGACTAAATGTACCTATAGCAAGGAGAGAGAGAGAGATGGAGAGAAAAAGTACCTCAAAGGGGCCGGTGCATGCGACGTGAAAGACGGGTGACTGCGAGCATATGATGATCTTGTGGACGGGGATGACCTCACCCTCGCACACCAGGCTGTAGTCTGTAAACTCGCCGCCTGCTCTCGCCCTGGTAAAGTCAGTCGGTGATAGTACCTCGAGCGATGGTTTGTGGTTGTGTTAAGATATGGATATAACTTATGCAAATGTAGGTATGTACTTTGCGATTTCTGGAAGCGTCTCCTTGTGAGCCATGGCTGGATGCGCTTAGCGGAAATTTATATCTCTTGGATACCTGTATGGAGGCACGATGCAAGGTTTGCGAAGGTCTAGGAGCTGCAGGCACATGAACTCATGATAGTGACATTTGATTTGTGTTTCCGAGTCCCAATCTCGGACGTGTTTCTGCGCCACAAGCAGCCGGGCTACCCCTCAAGCTTGTGCAGGTCAAATCACCATACACCTCATCCCAGTATATTTAGTCTTTCTTGCTCAGCCACCTCTTGACAAACTCGGGGTCCTTCCATCTGGCCCCCTCTGGGCCCAGCTCCATGTCCTCGGCCGTAGGCGCCCTACTAATCTTAACGGGTAGTTTCTCCTTGGACAGTGCTCCTTGGATGGTACCAGCTTGCCGCCCATGTATATATGAAAGCCATGGCCTTTCCCCTTGAAGCTTTGGTCCCTTTTCAACTTTAGGCTCGCGTGGTAAGGGTCGTTGGTGGCCCGCATCGCATGGGGATATCCCCTATATCGTTGCAAGTACTCATTAGCCATCATTACTCTTCCCACGTACGACGACCAAGTACTTACTGGATCTTGGCCCATCTAAACGCCTCTAGGATCTTGGCCTTTGCGGGCTCCTCCTCCAGCAAGATGTCATGGTATTGCTTTAGCGACCTTTTTGCCCATGGGATTCGTACTCCCCGGAAATTGAAAATTGCCTTGAAAGGGGGTCTTGTGATCAAGCAAATAGACGTCAAAGATGGGATAGTTCAGCGTGGTCGACGGACCGTGGTCGACAGGCTGGATTCAAGGACTGACTCATTCTCAGACAACGAGTCTGATGGTGTGGGGAGGGTTGTGTGGGTTAGGATGGCGGGCTTCTCGTACGCGCCTTTGCGGATGTCTTGAGGTGTAGGAAGAAGAGAAGACCAAGGATACAGAGAGAAGGAAGGGGAATTTATCTACCTGCACGCATTCGAGAGTGGTCATATTCAAGAGGAAGGAGCTATGAGGCCGATGATGGTGGAAAGAGCCGGAAATTTTAGGTAAGCATTTACGGCTTTCCAGCTTTGCAGAATCTCAAGTATTTTTACGCAGTCAATCATTAAATCAGTACATTGGTAGGCTGATGCGCGCATACAATGTTTGATTCCTCTCCTGTTGCCTGGCTCACTCACTCTCTCCACCCGGAAAGACTCCGGTCGTTATATGAAAGATGAGTGCATATGCACTTTGAAGGTGCTTGTTCCACCCCTGCGGCCGAGTACACATACATGTATCATGTATGTATGCATCTGGTCTGTGGCGTATTGCCAGGCGTGTCTAGGACACTGGTGTGTGACAATTCTCCTATTATACAGAAGCTGCAGCCCACCCCTGCTGCTACTGTATTGAGGCTTATGAGTGGCCACCGTGATCCTTTCAACGCGACCGCGCCACGCAAAAAGAGGGGTTGGCAAGTTGCACTGGTATCTTGATTGCTTGGGCATCCCCAGGCTTCGCCTCACTTTTACCTCCCTACCCTTTGACACTTTTGGCATCTTTGTACGGAGTAATCTTTTCCATTTGGTATCGCTCTAGGATACCCCTCGGCAGCGGCAATAACCTCCAGTCCATAGTCTCCATTCACCACGGTCTCCTCAATATCTCTCAACACTTTCAATTAAAACACCCGCGGCCTAGCACGGCAGCATCGTCAGACATGCTAGAGTCCGACGATGCCGGTCCATCGCAGCAAGAATCCTATGAAAATCCGCCCAGCGATCAGGACAGTGTTCGGACAATCACGGATCCTATCAACATGGGCGATGGATACTACATGGGTAATCTCGATGGGCCTATGAAGCATGGTGAGTACTGACTGTTCCCCGTGGCCGTCTAATCGGCTTTTTAATAACCACTTCTTGAATATAGGAAACGACCAGCCTGACGACCGACGTCAACAGCTTCTAGAGTCTCTGGCCTTTCCAAGTATGACTCAGCGGGCTTATGATATTGCGGATGCTTTCCCCGGCACATGCGAGTGGTTATTTAGACACGAAAGATATCATTCCTGGGCATCTAGCGACGGGGGAGTACTCTGGATCAAAGGAAAGCCCGGGTCTGGAAAATCGACGTTACTTCGACATGTACTCAGCCGTATAAAGTCGGAACCGTATGTCGGAAGCGATGGCGTCATACTATCAGTCTACTTCCATGGCCGAGGCGACGAGCTTCAACGCAGTCTGGTCGGCTTTTACCGATCACTTCTTTTCCAGCTCGGACAGCTCGACGATAGTGTTCTATGGAGGGTTACAGAAACTCTTAGATATCAAGGCTTGTCCCTTGATCAGAAGTCTTTTGAGTGGCGTCTTCCAGAACTTAGACGCATATTTAAGTCGGTGGTTCGAAAGGTCCTACAGGACGGCCGCCCGGTGTGGCTTTTTGTCGATGCGCTCGACGAGTCTGGCACGGAAAATGCAATATACTCCATGGAACTCTTCCGTTTCTTGAGCGAAGACTTCGGACAGGATGGCCTAAACTTCCACGTCTGCTTTACTTGCCGTCACTACCCCCCAATGCCGGTCCATCGTGGAGAGTACGAGATATCTATGGAAACCGAAAATGGCGAAGATATTACAACGTTCGTCCGTGGTAAGCTCGAAGGATACTTTGACGAGGAAGAAGTCCCTGGACCATTGGATCTGGTTACACAACAGGCCCACGGCGTCTTCCTATGGGCCTCCCTGGTCGTGAACAGAATTCTAGAACTACGGAGCCAAGGTTCAACGATGCAAGAGATCGAGGCTTCTATTCTCTATATCTCTGAGGATCTTGACTATAAGGGCTGGCTTGCCACGAACATAAACGCCGATTCTTCAAGTTCTATACAGGGGCCATCTTATCTCGCACCCTTGGAATCGAGAAAGTTGCGGTGGGCCGCGGTCGTGGACGTGAGTTTCCAGACGTATATCAATGCCAGTCTTGCAAAGACGGACACATCCTAGAGAATGTGGAGGGAAGAGGAAAAGACTATCACTGGATGAAAACTGGGTCAAAATAGAAGTTGTGGATAATAATAGCATTCATTTCTGACTTCCTTCTTCTCCCTTTATACCTTGCCTATGATTCTTCTCTGATGCTTGCTCTAACTTCTTGTGCCACGACTTTTTAGCTCCTGCGTCTCAGCCCGTAACACCGAGTGACCCCCTTCCAGATAAGGCACACCATATAATGTCAATGAGGATGTATAACATAGGGTCTAGTTGCTACGTGGAATTCAGAGAACATACCAGCAACTTGCAAGATTGAGGCCAAATATAGTGACAGCATTTGGTTGATCCTACATTATGCTAATGTGTGTAGCAATACAAGCTGACATGTTTGTATAAGGTTTCCACACGTGCAGTTTCTCTATGGACTGAATATAGACAGCTCACAATGCAGACATTGACGTCAAAATCAAACCTTTACCAGTTGCGGCGTATCCAGAGAGACTCACTATCAAAGGTCGTCGAACGGCCCATGAGGGTGATGAAGGGGTGGTGTTCTGCTCATCCTAGTCTGGGCCCTACTCCGGTTCCAAACAGGGACTGTTGGGTACATGTATTCTCACTGGGAGTGAAAGGGTATCATCAGCTCGTGAGAATACACGGGGGAGGAAGTCACGGAGTCGATGTTGAAATTGTGTATCATGTGCACGATATTCGATACATTGTGCCTTCGCACACCATCATTGCATCACACTACAATCTCACCTGCAGGTATATCTCACCCCAATATGCCGACCCGGTCCGTGCTCCCGGCCGGAAAGCCCGGGGTGTCCCGGGGGAGGGTCCCCCGCCCCCACACCACTAGCGGCATCCACGTCAGGCACTACAGCATCCAGGGTCCATGGTCCATGGTCCACGAGATGATGATCTAGTGGGGCATGCACATGCTCATCTGTTAGCGGGCGTACTTACATACAACTCCTACTTACTCGTACCAAGGTATTATTACCAGTATTAGTCCACATACAACTCCTACTAACATACACGTACTTGTCAGTACATACAACTACTCTTACCTAGGTACTTACGGCAATACTCGTACTACGCCTACACACACAACTCTTACTTTCCTCGTACATGTAGTATTGCTACATAGAGTACGTCCAGCTGCTCCTCCTACAAACCTACCTCAGACATGCAAACATCAATGTTTGCACGTGGCATCACGGGGCGGGACAGAAAAAAACCAAATGCGAATTCTATTAACGCGGCCGTAGCCTCCTGACGGAACCTGACGGAAGAGTCGAGGGGGTATAAGTCGAAATCAAACCAGCAGCAGACAAAGGAAACGAAAAAGAAAAAAAGACGACATACAACGCCTCCCAGCAAACACCCATCCCAATTCCTCCAACTCCAGTCCCGTCTATAACAAGCCAGAACAATCCCTCTCCGTTCTATAACCATGGACAGATCCCCTGCTCTATTGTCCTCCTCTATTGCCCTTGATCCCCCCCTTCTATACCCTGACGAGAGAAAACCCTCCTCCTCTATTGTCCTTGACCAAAGTCCTCCGTGGTGCCCGCTCACATCGCAGACGTAGGATACGCCATATCCTGAGGATACCCACCGCCCTCCTCCTGAGCAAGGAACTGCTCGAGATCGAACTCGCGCAGTCCCGGCATGCTGGTGAACAAGTCGTCCAGCCAGACGGTCTCCGCGGCACCCATGAGGGGCGGCTGCTGCAGCGGGTCCTGCTGCTGCTGGGGCTGGGGCTGCGCTGCCTGCACGGGCTGCCCGTTGGTCTGCTGCTGCTGCGGGGCGCCGCCATTCTGCTGCTGCTGCTGTTGGAGCTGCTGTTGGTGCTGCTGCTGCTGCTGCTGGAGGAGCATCTGCTGCTGCTGCTGGTGTTGCTGCTGCTGCTGCTGATGCTGGTTCTGGAAGGTGACGGCGCCCGTGCCGTTGGTCATGATGCCACCGACGCCGTTGGAAATGCCGCCGGGCCCGCCGAGCAGCGGCGACGAGTGCATGTCGAGCACGAGGCGGAGGTCGCGGGCGTCCTCCTCCTTGCGCCGCTGGTGGAACAGGGTGAGCAGGTAGGCGGTGTCGTAGGCCTCGCGGAGCGTGTCGGAGGACCAGGTGTCGCGGACCAGGCGCAGCATGTCGAGCGCGTCGGCCACCATGGCCACCGAGGCGCGCGTGTCCACCGCGAGCAGCAGGCAGACGATCTGGAAGGGGATGTTGGCGGCGTGGTGCCACGGCAGGTGCTGGTCGACCATGACGCGGGCGGCAGCGAGCGCCCTGCGCGACAGCGCGAGGATGCTGTCCACGTGCACGTGGATCGCGCCCGGGTGCTGCGCGCGCAGCCGCCGGAACACGCACAGCACCAGGTTGATGTACGCCATCACCACGGGGGGCACCTCGGACCCCTGGCACTCGTCCAGCAGGCGCGCCAGGTCCGTCTCCAGGTCGTCGGCCGACCGGGTCTGGTTCGGGTCCAGCGCCTCCGTCTGCGGCATCAGCCCCAGCAGCTGCGACGTGTAGTCGCCGTCGCGCGGGGTGATGTCCCGCGTGGACACGCCCGACAGGGTCGTCTTGGACCGTCCCAGGTCGAACGACGTCCAGATGTTGAGGTGCTGCGCCATGGCCCACAGGCGGCGCCGCGTGTCGACGCTGACGGCCTCGCGCGACCCCTCGTCAAACACCGTCTCCCACGGTCCCTCCTGGTGGATGCGCGCCGCGTCGGCCACGTGCATGAGCGTGCAGCTGGCCATCCACGTCATGTGCGGGGACCCCCCCATGCGGAGGTAGGCCACGCGCAGGACCCAGCCCGTCACCGTGTCCATGGACACGGACGGGTCGAGCACCGCCTTGTCGAGCAGGGCGCGCGCCGTCTCGACCAGGTCGGCCTCGACGGCGGGCGGGGTCGACACCGAGAAGTGCAGGCCCAGCGCGGCCACCCCGCAGAGCACCTGGTCGTAGGCGTCGGGGACGCTGCCGCGCGCCCACCGCTCGTCCAGCCGGCGGAACAGGTCCGCCCGGTCGATGAAGCCGTACACCGTCGCCACCTTCTCAAAGTACGTCTCCGCCAGCTTGACCATGGACTCGCGCGGGAGCAGCGCCGTGATGGGCTGCACGGTGCCCTGCGCCGCGATCCCCGCCCCGGCCAGCCGGTCCCCCGTGTTCCACGCGAACAGCCGCAGCCGCGGCGCGTTGTTCGGGTCGATCTTGAGGCCCAGCTTGCGCGCAAATGCCGCCCCCGAGTTGGCCTCCACGGACTCGACGTGCGCCGAGTCCACCAGTCGTCGCCGCCCGTTCCCGTCCAGCAGCGTCCCGTTGGCCGTCGTCGTGTGGTGTCCGTCCGACACCGACGACGACGAGGGCGCCGCCGACGACGGTGGCGGGTGCGACGCCGCCCTCCGCGACGGCAGCTGCTTGTTGTTGGCGATCATGATCGGTGTCACCCCGTTGGTCGTGCTGGCGCTGCCGCTTCCTCCCACTCCCGTTCCTGTTCCTGTTCCTGTTCCTCCTCCCCTTCGCGGATCCGGTGACGACGGCGCGTAGAAGCAGTCGTATTCGTAGCGCACGCACGTGTTGCATGGCAGGTGGCCGTCGCATCGTCTCTTGCGCTCTCGACATGGGCGACAGGCAACCCGGGCCCGTCGCCGGCGCAGGGACGCGTCGGTATCCGAAGCGTTGTGTTTGTCCGGACTCATGTTTTTTTTCCTTCTTCTTTTCTCTTTTTTTTTTCCCAATTTGTTTTTTTTGCTTACAATTCGGCCGTCCTCCGAGGAGAAATTGATCTGACCGGCACGTTGTTTTCCCGTGTGAGTGGACAGTAAAGGACGGAGATGCAGCCTTCTTGGTGGAGTATTGTGTTCGTAAAGGTGCCTTGTCAACTTGTGTCGGTCGGCTGCTGCGGCATCAGCGGGGATATAGATCGGCTTTTATTACTACGCAGCGACCTTCGTTGGCTGCAGTCTGGAACGCCGTCGCCTCCAAGGTGGGGGCCGCTTTGGCTCTGTCCGGCCGAGAGCACCAGTCGGCTTCATTCATGCTTTTCCATTTAATTCCGTGAAACGCTTGCTGAATCCGCTTTCCGCGAGTGGGTTTCCGCGCACTGGTTCCACAGATTATTACTAGTTTTTTTTTTTCTCTTTCTTTCTCGGACTGTGAGTGTCTTCAAGTTCTTCTTTAACCCTGCCTGTCCCCTGTCAATGCCCTGTCTCCTGTTTTTAGCCCTCTTTCTGCCCTTTTTTCCCTGCTCTTCAATCTTCTTTTTTTATGCCCTTTGTGGTTGTGTGTGCGTCGTGGCATTCCAGGGTGTTGGGCGCTGTTGACACGATCTCCGCGGAGAACCTTGCCTGCCTCGGCACTCCTCACCATCGACATGTAGTCACTAGGGCGTAGACGATGCCAAGGATAAACAGCTAGTAGCATTCATTTAGTCTTTATAACAGCCCAGTCGCCAAGTGTATGACGACATGTGTGGTGGCAGATACAACTGTATCTCACTTGCACTTGGCCCTTGCAGCCGTCTCAATCTCTAACCACGGCCAGCACCAATCCGAGAGCGTTAGCCCTTGGGTCCCCCTAGTGAGCTCGTTATTATTGCCCTTAATACCGGCTCGCAACCAGCTGGTGCGCAGCCTCGCAGGTGCCAGCTGCCAGGTGGTGGTGACTCTGCGGCCGCCTGTCGTCCGTCCTCCGTGTAAGTCGGCTAGTGCGGGTATTGCGGTGGATATTCTCTCCCGCTTCACCAATTCCCCCCCAGCGCCAGACTGGGTAGCTGCTGACACGTTGGTAAGGAGACAAGACTGTTCAAAAAGGACGACAGAAGTACGGGAAAAGAGAGAAAGAAAGAGCGTCCTCATCATCTCGCTCTTTCGTGAAGCATATCGACCTTCTTTCTCTGCTCGAATCTCTGCAAGTTTCCATCATGACCGTGCTGGTGGATATCGACAAGAGTGGCTCCGGCTCTGACCGCCGCCCGTCCAATCACGGTGGCGTCAAGGAGGAGGACGAGGGCCAGCAGGGCCAGCAGCAGCAACAGACGCAGCGGGAGCCGAATCCGAAGCCGCAGCCGCCGCCTCCGATGGACGGAGGCCCTCGCGCCTGGCTGCACGTCTTCCTGTGCCACATGGTCTTCTTCAATACCTGGGGCATCACCAACAGCTATGGCGTGTTCCAGCAGTACTACACGCGCACCCTCGGGGTGGGCCCCAGCAGCATCGCATGGGTCGGCGGCCTGCAGATGTTCCTGCTGCTCGGCGGCGGTATGATCTCTGGCCGGGCGTCGGACGCCGGATACTTTCGCCACTGTATCTTTGCAGGGGCCCTCTTCCAGGTCGTCGGCTTCATCTGCGTCTCGTTTGCGACCAAGTACTACCAGGTGCTGCTGGCTCAGGGCGTCTGCGTTGGCATCGGCCACGGGCTCCTCTTCACGCCGGCCCTGTCCGTGACCAGCTCGTACTTCAAGACCAACCGCGTGCTGGCCGTCGGGATCGCGGCGGCCGGCGCGTCGACCGGTGGCATGGTGTACCCAGCCGCCATAAGCCAGCTCCTCGAACACTCAAACATAGGGTACGGCTGGACGATGCGCGTTGTGGCGCTCATCATCCTATGCACGCACATCCCCTCGCTCGTGGCATTCCGGTCCCACCTTCCCCGGCGTGTCGGTAGACAGCTCATCGACCGGCAGGCATTCCGCGAGGGACCCTTTGTCTGCTTCACCATCGGCTTCTTTCTCCACTTTTGGGGCCTGTACATGGCCTTCTTCTACCTGGGCATCTACGCCCGCGAGACGCTCCACATGCAGGACACGCTGAGTCTGCTCATCATCATCAACGGCGTCGGTGTCCTCGGGCGCATTGTGCCCAACCTGCTCAGCCAGCGCACCACGGGCACCCTCAACATGGCCATCATCTTCTCCGTCGCCTGCAGCGTCTGCGTCTACTGCTGGAGCGCCATTGTCAACATCTCGGGCCTGTACGCGTGGGTCGTCATCTACGGCATCTCGTCAGGCGCCATGCAGTCCCTCATGCCCACCCTGGCGACGGGTCAGGCCCACGAGCCAGACAAGGTGGGTACCTGGACGGGCATGGTCCTCACCATTGTGAGCTTTTCCACCCTCACCGGTCCCCCTATCCAGGGTGCCCTGATTCAGGCCGAAGGCGGCGGATACCTGTGGGCTGAGATGTTCTCGGCCTCTTCCATTGTTCTCGGCTGCATCTTCCTCATTGCCAGCCGGTGCTACAGCGTCGGCCCAGTCCTGGTCGCCAAGATCTAAAGAGCAGTACGATGGTGACGCCATTATCGTATTGCCAGTCGGAGTGCAGGTTGTACAACATTTGGGGCGTGTGATGAAGGTGTCGATAGGAGGTGCGACGAGGCCAAGGGACCCATTCACAGGGCTGAGTGGGCCAGAAGGGGTCCACACCTTGGCGCAGTCTTCCCGTCTAATCCACTGGGTGTGTGTTGTCGTGCATCGAGCACGAAGCTTGGCGGATTGGCTTCAGGGACACGCGGAGTGCAGTGAGTGCATTGAGGTATAGTACTACTAGTAATGTCGTGGCAGAAGTCGGAAGGACCGGATCTTGCAATGCAGGATTTCTTGGATAAATCTAGATTTAGGAAGGTGGCATCCCTCGCAGCTTCCCCGAGTTTAAACTCTCTACAAGAATAATATTGAAGCTGTTCCACCTAAAGCTCTCGAGCTGCGCCCACTACTCGCGAGATGTTACGACAGACGATAAAAACACGCCACAGGGTCGCAATCCGAGCACAAGAGTCGGAATACGAAAGTCGAGAGTAATCATTACTCGATAACGAACCATTTTTACCACGAGTGCTGATCATTTGCGGGTGCTTGGTGCAGTCGCGCCGATTTGCCCCTGGGCCATTCACCGCGATGTCGGCCACCGGGTAGCGCCCGGCCCGAGGTTAGCACGGCTAACATTGAATGCTGTCAACGGCAATGCATCCAAGCATTCAAGCATCCAAGCATCCCAGAAATCATCAGCATCACCATGGAAAATGGCAAGATATCTTGGCCTGATGATTCAGAAAAGCCCATTACAAGGAAAGCCGTCACACCGTCGCCATTCGTGACGTCTTGGATGTCGCCCCTACGCCGCGCGCCTGGAGCATTTGATCCGATGGGTGCCTCTCTGCCCCGGACCCACCGTATTCAGGGTCTATGACGGTAGAGCACAATGAGCATCTATGACGACTAGGAGACGCAAGTTGGTATGCCTGTACGCAGGCAAGATGGACGCAAAACCATGGAAATCCCGATATATAGATGCCAAACGGTCGCGGACATCAAGGTTCATCAATGATAACAAACAATCAATCAATCAATCAATCCATCAGTCAGTTTAGCAAAACCGACGACAACATGACAGACACAACGATCCCGAAGCAGATGAAGGCGGCGGTGATCAAAGACTTCAACAAAGGCTACGAGGTACAATCGATCGACGTGCCGAGCGACCTAGGCCCGAACGACGTGCTGGTCAAGATTGGCGCAGCCGGCTACTGCCACACAGATCTGCAGGTCCTCGAGGGCGTGTACGAGTCATCAGGCGCCAAGCCTGGGCTGGTAGGATCCCACGAGCCAGCCGGCACGGTAGTCAAGGCAGGCAGCGACGCGAGCAAGAGCGGCATCTCGGTAGGCGACCGGGTAGGCTCGATCAACACGTACCAGTTCTGCGGGGAGTGCGACGCGTGCCGACACCACGGCGAGCAGCTGTGCGAACGGCTCGAGGGAATGCTGGGGCTGACGCTCAACGGCGGCTTCAGCGAGTACATGAAGGCGGACGCGCGGGTGGTGTCCAAGATCCCGGAGTCGGTGTCGTTCGCGGAGGCGGCGCCACTGTTCTGCGCGGGCGCGACGGTGTACGGGGCGCTGCTGCGGGCGGGCCTCAAGCCAGGCCAGTGGATCGCCATCGTGGGCGTCGGCGGCCTGGGCCACCTGGGGGTGCAGTACGCCAAGGCGCTGGGCCTCAAGGTGGTGGCCATCGACAACCGGCGCGAGGGCATCGCCACGGTCGTCGGCGACAGCGTCCCCGCCCACCTCCGCCCGGACAAGGCCTACGTGGTGGACTCGGAGGAGGCCCGGACCCGCTGCCAGGACGAGCTGGCCTCGCCAGAGCCCGACTCGCCCGAGGGGCTGCGCAAGTCCAACCCGGGGGTGGACGGTGTGGTCATCGTCACGGAGGCGCGGCACCTCGTCAGCTTCTCGCAGCAGTTCCTCCGCAAGGGCGGCGTCGTCGTCGACGTGGGGCTGCCCGCCGATGGTCCCCTCGAGGTGGATGCCTTTGCGCTCAACTTCAAGGAGCAGTCGCTCAGGGGACGGCTCATCTGCACGCCGCAGCAGTGCCAGGACATGATCAACCTGCATGCTGAGCACGGGTGCAAGACCTACATTGAGAGGACGTTCCCTGTCGACGGCATCAACGACATGCTTGAGCGGTACAAGTCCAAGGATCTCCAGGGGAGGCTGTGTATGGTGTTTTGAGCGTGCGGCGGTGTGTGTATGAGTATGAGCGGAGCTGGAGTTGGCGTTGGAGTCAAAGGATAGACAGGCACAGGCAGGAAGGAGTATGGGGCAGCGGGGGCAGCGGGACCTTGTGGATATTTTTGCTGGTCCTCTTTTTCTTCTTCTGCGACCCCAGAGACCCAGTCTCCCCCGTATTTTAGTGGCATGGGGTTTGACCAGGAGACTGGGCTGGAGCGGGTCTGTTGAGCTAAAACCACATCCACCGTGTGTACGGAGTAAACCACACTTTAATTGCAAGACCACACAATGTACGACTACGCAGCTCGCAGCACGGAGCACGAAGTAATAATACCTGTAGTAGACCGGGAGATGCATCTTGTCGGTGAGCACGGAGAAGGACAAGTGGTCATCAGATTAGTGTCCCCGGTCCGACCCTCTGTTGGCAATACATGCCATGGGAAAGCAATGTGCCAGGCAGGCAGCAGTCAGAGAACGTTCCGCAATCGGCGCAGGTCATCTGACCCCCCACGTCGGTCTTCGGACAGTACGGATCCAGTCAAGAGCGAATACGGGAAAAATACAAAGTCACGATGGCTTCATTTACGGGGCGCAGACTGTAATCCGCAGAGATGGTCAAGGCAGAGTACAATCGTCATAATCAATCGCTCTGACGTTGGCATTCTCGTCGTCTGACACTTCGAGAAGGGTCTGAGTGGTCGGCATTGCTCTAGTCAGTACCTAGTAGCCATCATCATGGCAGCACAGCACGTGGATTGAGTGGCGAGTGTGTGTGTGTGTGTGTGGGCGTGTCAACGTGTCAAGGCGACGAGGGGAGGGAGGCGAAATGTCAAGCCTAAGCATTGAGGCAGCTGTCAGTGCGATGGAATCATCCAATGGAAACGGCAACAAAGCCACAAGGTCGGCCATCGAGGTACTGGCCAATTGCCATGTCCATCTTGAGACAGGACCATGTCCTCGTGACAGACAGACTTTTTAGGTCCTTTGGGTGCTCTCGAATTCTCCGGATACGTGCAGGTACCATCCTGGTCGGTTCCTGCTGTGGTCTCGGGGGTAGATGGGCTTTCACCCGTACCCGTACTCCGTAGTCGTACTGGTAATAATAGCCCAGGCTGCCAGCCGTGAGAAAAGAACATTAGACAGTATACGGAGTACGGAGTACTATAGACACATTGGGGAACGCAGATGGATCCCTACCGGAAAGTCCCCGTGCGGCAGGCAGGGCGGAGCCGCGGGGGCGGCATTGGCGGTCTGGGGAGGGAAGGGCGGGACACCTCTGTCTGGCCTGTAATCGGCTGTAATCGAATGCGTTGACGGGATGGCTGGGACTGGACATTGGCAGGGAATAACCCCCAAGTCTCAAGGTGGTAATCCGGAAGACGAAGACGAGGACGGGGTGAGGTGCTCGTGGCGTGGGACGGTGTTGCGGGGAGGCGTTTCTGGAGTGGACCTCACTTGAGTGGATGCCTGGGATGGGGCATGTGACTGATATGGAATTGGCAATACAGAGTATCGTGAGATGGGATTCTGGTGTTGCTGGTGCACTGCCGAATTCAATGGATTCTTTTGCCAGGTACGGTACTCCGTAATACTACTAGTATTGTTTGCTAGAACCCCATAGACCTGTCCGTTCACGAGTAATGCCCGCCGACCGACGGGATCGGGAAGAGGCTAGGACCACTGACCTTGACAGTAGCCAGGCACACCATTCCTCGACCCATCAATCCATCAATCCAATCCATCGATTCATCAATTCCCCATTCCACAGAATCGCATAGTAGACACGTAGTAAGAGTATGAGCAGAAGGGAGAAGGCAAGGAACCGTTGATTGAAGTGTGTGTGTTCCTGCTGCCGCGTCCTTCTGCCGCGTCCTGCTTACGGCCAGGCCGGAACCGGAGGCGCAGTCAGGCACACACACACACACACACACCAAGGCAGGCACACCAGACAGGCATACCGACGCTCTGGTCGGGGAAGGGAGCCTCTTTCCGCTGCTCTTCCCTCTGGGGCCCCGGGGAGAGCCTCTTGCCTTGCCCTCCCTCCTTTCAGTGAGACATGGGGGTGTGCGTGGGGGCATTGGGGGGAATGATTGATTCACAATTCGTATCTTCTTCCTTCCTTCACAAGTTCCATCAACTCACACCATTCGATGGAATCCGGCACACGGCATGTCCCAACGGGAGTCTCTGCTCTGCCCTCTGCAAGCCGCAGCCGCAACCAGGTGATGGATGGATGGGTGTTCAATATCGTGTGGTTGCGCTTCCGCAGCACTGCAGCACTGCATTGCACGAGTACGAGCACGAGCACGATGGACCGTGGAGGCTGTCAGTATGGGCTGATGGTTTGATGTCTGGTGTGTTGTGTGAGTATAAGCTTTCTGGTTGCAGCTGAGGCGTCGAGCCGTGTGTGTGTGTATGTGTGTGTGTGCTCTGTCTCACGGCACTCGAGAGCGGTACAGAATAGTTTACTACTACGGTGTAATACTTTGTATGGTTACGATTACTACCATGAAGCTTGGGATGGGAGCCATCTGGAGGGCTGCTGGAGTCTGTGCTGGACTACTGCATCTCTGAACTGGATGGCTGCTGCACTGCAACCTCCCGGAGAGCACCGACGCAGAGTGGTGATAGGTTGGCGATAGGGTTCGGTCTGCCAGCTGGCTGAGAGACACACGCGACGGCGTACGACTTGACCTATTAATATCAGAGTTATACCAGCGGAAGTAAACCAACAAGTAAACCAAGTAGACAGACTCCTCGCACAGGCACACAATCACTTCCCGCAGCCCTCCCCCCCGCAGCCGTAGCCTGCATCTCCCCGCAGGTCTAGCTCTGGAACTGGACCGGTCTCTCAGGGGTCTCGACTCTGCCGACTCCGATGCAGTCTTGCCATTGCTTGGCTCTTCGGGCTTCCCCTTTGGATCAATCCCAGTACTCTGTACGGAGTACATGCTGCTATTACTGTACCCGTACTCGTACCATTCTCGTATGCGTATTTGCTCCCCCCCAGCACGTGCCTGCGAGATCCCTTTTTACCTCTGCTGCCCCTGTCTCTGGCCTTGTCTCTGCCACGCCCTCCCACACGCCCCATCCCCGTCTCCCCATCTTTTGCCACCCCACCACCACCACCATCTCCTCTCCTCCGCCCCTTTGCATTGCATGGATGGCCATGGCAACATACATGGATCAATTCTTTTTTTCGCCTCCAGCCTGCTGCTGCTGCTGCTGCTGCTTCTCCCCATATTCTAGAAGAGGCTCTCACACCGTACCGAGAAGCCCATTCGCTGTACAGAGTGATACCGTAAACCACTGTGCTTCAAAACACAATCCCAATGGACACCCCCCTCGACTTGAACAACCCCCCACCCCCCGCATCGAAACCGGCCGCGTGATCAAGTCTGATTTTCCCTTCCCATCCGTCCTTCCCACCCCCGGCCCCGGGGTCTGGCTTGCTGGCTTTTTTTGCCCGGGCTGGTGTTTCTTGGCCTTCTGTTTGGCTGCTTGGCTCTCCCCCATGCCCATTGAGGGAATCCCACAGAACCGCACTAGTCCGTTCCTGGGAAGCCGTCGTTGGTCACCTGGCCACGACAATGCCTCTCTCTGCTCTGGAGCTTTCTCGCTTCCGGATGCTGAGTTCCAGTTTCTCGGTTGCTTTTACGGAGTAGTACCTTGGTAGCAATTAGTACCTTGGTAGTAATTACATTCTCGTCTACCAATTCACAATTCACTTTTCGGTCTGTGTCCGAAGGCCGGGGCCGTCCACGTCGATTCTAGCCTCGTGACCTGCTTCCTTTGCATATATAAGTTTGGCACCTCGAGCTCCTTTACTTTAGCTTGCTCTCACTTCCCATCAGCATCAGCATTAGCATCTGCCTCTTTCCACTTGACACTTTCCACACTACTACTATAATACCATTGAACGCCCCCCATCTCTAGATCCATCTCTAGATCCATCTCTTCTTGAGGCTCAACAACCTTCTTCTACACACACACACACACACACACATCAACATGGGCTCCCTTTCCAACACCATGAAGGCAGTCCGCTACCACGGCCAAAAGGACGTCCGCGTCGAGGAGGTGCCCATCCCAGCCATCAAGCCCGGCCACGTGCGCATCGCCCCCAAGTTCTGCGGCATCTGCGGCACCGACGTGCACGAGTACGAGGGCGGCAACAACCTGATCCCTAAGCCGGGCGCGCCCCACCCCATCACGGGCGAGACGCACCCGCTCACCCTGGGCCACGAGTTCAGCGGCATTGTCGAGGAGGTCGGCGAGGGCGTGGCCAACCTCAAGGCGGGCGACCGCGTCTGCGTCCAGCCCATCATCTACGACGGTGACTGCCGCTCCTGCAAGCGCGGCCTGGTCAACTGCTGCGACCGCAACGGCTTCATCGGCCTGAGCGGCTGGGGCGGCGGCCTGTGCGAGTCCACCGTCGTGCCCGAGTCGTGTGTCAAGCGCCTGCCCGAGGGTGTGCCCCTCGAGGTCGGCGCCCTCGTCGAGCCCCTCGCCGTCGGCTGGCACGCCATCAAGATCTCGCCCTACCAGGAGGGCGACTCGGCCTTTGTCGTCGGCGGCGGGCCCATCGGCCTCGCCGTCGTTCAGGCCCTCGTCGGCCGCGGCTGCCCCAACATCATCGTCAGCGAGATGAGCCCCAAGCGCCGCCAGTTCGCCTCCCAGTTCGGAGCCCACCACGTCCTCGACCCGGCTACCCAGGACGTCGTCGAGGAGGTCCGCCGCCTCACCGGCGGAGTCGGCGCCGACGTCGGCTTCGACGCCGCGGGCTCCCAGTACGCCATCGACACCGCCTTTGAGTCCCTCAAGGCCAGGGGCACCCTCGTCAACATTGCCGTCTGGGGCAAGCGCGCCGGCATCAACATGAACGAGATTGTCTTTCGCGAGAAGGCCTACCTCGGAGTGTACGTTCACCCAACCCAACTTATCATACATGTGTGTAGTACTTTCAATGCTGACCCATCTACAGTGCCACCTACAGCCTCGGCGACTTTGAAGAGGTCCTCGACGTCATTGCCAGCGGCCGCATGAAGCCCTCGGGCATGATCACAAAGTCCATCACCATGAAGGACATTGTCAGCGAGGGTTTCCGCAGCCTCATCGACGACAAGGACTCGCACGTCAAGATTCTTGTCGACATTGACGCCAGCAAATAAGCCTTGGCTCTTTTGACTTTGTTTGCTTCCTGGCTTCTTGTTCCCTTGTACTTGTCTCGTTTTGTTTTCCCCGGTTAAACAAAAGCAAGCGTCGTGTATTACCATGTCCCGTAACGGACACTAATTGCATCTAATGAATAATAATCTGTATACCATACGATTTCTCTCTTGTCCTTTTTGGCATTTTGACTTGTGCATGTGAAGACATAGACTTTGGACTATTGACCGCGCGTCGTGCATACACGAGGTGGTGGGACGGATGCTAGCACCCAACACAAACCGTCGCTTCTTCAAGAGGCGTCGTTTCTTAGCAAACTCGGCTCTGGCCATTGGCTGGCTGTTAGTAGTTACAGAAGAGGGTGTGATGGACAACAACGGCCATGGCATGCACACACTCACGCGCGCCGAGTTCTCGGCTTGGTCGACGCGGATCCTGCATCCCTTGACTGGAACCTTGTCGCGTGGCGTGTGGGGAAAAGGGTCCTTGGCTCCTTGGGGTTAGTCTCTAGTTTCTACAGAGTACGACTAGTACGGAGGAAGTCTACTCGTACTAATTCCGTGGTGGCCTGCCATTGAAGCCTGCCTGCTTGCCTGGCTGCAGGGAATACGAGTACGAAGTCCGGTGCGCCAGTCAATTGTCAATTGAGGGGTCCGTCCAGGGTCCAAGCCGAGAAAGGATAAACCACACCACAGCGACACAGTCACACTACACGCTTGCGGCGACATCGGACCCATACAAGGGCCATTGGCGGAGCGGACCTGCTATCAGCAATCACATCATGTCGCAAGATTGAAGCTCTTGAAGCGGGGGCCACTGGCTCACCACTCCCATCCTCCTCAGCACACTGGACAGCCAGATTGATAGCTGAACAGAACAGCGCACAGCACCAACAGCCAGCAGCCAACAGCCAGTGCAAAGTGCTAGTACCTTAGTACCAAGTACATACTTCAAGTTGCTTGTCCGACCTGTGCTACCCGCCCGCCTGCATCATGCCCGCCATCCGCCTCGCCACCGCCTCGCCGGCCACGCAGCCCACCACCGCCCTAACGCTCGACCTCGTCCGCAGTCTCGCCCAGCGCGCCGCCTCCCAGGGCGCAGACCTGCTCCTCCTCCCCGAGGCCTTCCTGGGCGGTTACCCGAGGGGCAACGGCTTCGGCAGCGTGGTGGGCAGCCGCACGGCCGAGGGCCGCGACGACTTTGCCCGCTACTTTGAGGCGGCCGTCGACCTCGGTGACACGGTGGGACCGGGCGGTGCGGGCGCCGGCGACGCCTGGATCAAGAGGGAGCTTCCTGCCACGGCCACCACCGCGGGACCCAGCGGCGCGAACAAGGCGGAGGGTGCTTCTGTGCCGCCGTACCGCGGCGATGGGACGAGAGAGTTCCTCGAGGGGGTGGCACGCGACACGGGCGTCTTCCTCGTCACGGGGCTGGTGGAGCGTGCGGGGGGCAGTCTGTACTGCGCTGCCGTGTATGTCTGTCCGAACAAGGGTGTGTTGGGCAAGCGTCGCAAGGTGATGCCGGTAAGCACGCACTCTTCTGTTTTTTCTTTCGGAGAATGACTGCCGTGGTTATTGACGTGGACTGACACTGACATGGCACGCAGACCGGCACAGAACGCCTCATCTGGGCCCAGGCCAGCCCGTCCACCCTCCGCGCCGTGAGCACCGTCATCAAGGGCGTGCGCGTCAACTTGGCCGCCGCTATCTGTTGGGAGTCGTACATGCCGCTTCTGCGCCAGACCCTCTACGCACAGAACATCAACCTGTACCTTGCGCCCACGGCCGACGCCCGCGACTCCTGGCTGGGTCTCATGCGCACGGTCGCCATCGAGGGCCGCTGCTTCGTCGTCAGCAGCAACATGGCTGTCAAGCCGCTGGGGCAGCAGAATGGCAGCAGCACCAGCACTGCCGTTGCACGTACCGCTTCTTCCCGACGCAAGTCCGTCTTTGACGAGAATGGCAACGAGATTGTGCTCGAGTGCCGGGGCAGCAACGACAAGGGGAGCGCCGCGGACGATACTGCTGTCGTTGACGAGCACGAGCAGGCCAATGGTGATGGCGCGGCGGCAGCGCCGTGGGTCTGCCGTGGTGGATCGAGCATCATCAACCCGATGGGCGAGGTCCTGGCTGGTCCACAGTGGGAGGACGACGACTCCATCATCTATGCTGATGTCGATCTGCGCGACTGCATCAAGGGCCGGCTGGACTTTGACGCCGCGGGGAGCTACTCGCGCAACGACGCGTTCAAGTTCTCGGTCGAGGGACTCGATCTCGACCCCCTGCCGTATCAATAGGGACGTTCAGGTTTTACATAACTAGGAAGAGTTGCAACGATATGGTAAAAAGTTCACTAGTAGTATTACTGCAGTCGTACATAATTGAAACAACCAGAATGCATATCCATCCAACAGATACAGGCCCATGATGCTATCGCTCCTAACCACAAAACAAACAAAATACAAGACTTGCTAGACGCTATTGCACAAAATGTGGGAAGGAATTATTACTGAGCCTCATCGCTCCTCGGTGGCCTCTGGCACGGCCGCCAGCCCTCGTCCGCCTTGCGCTCCGACTCGATATCCCTGCGCTGTCTCTCCATGGCCGCCCTGGCGAGAATCTCCCTCCTGGACATGGGATCCGCATGGGCCCCGTCGCCGCCCACACCACCGAGGACGAATTCGCCGCCCGTCCAGCCGCCGTCGTCGTGGTGGTCCAGCTCTTCATCGTCCTCGTCCGCCCGGCCGGCAATGTGGTACCGGGAGGTGTCGTCGCCGATGGTGCGGCCACCGGACTTCCAGTCCGCGGCGTCGACCTCGCGCTCAATCTGGCGGCACAGGTCCCAGAAGTGGCGGTCGTGGTCGCTGTGGACGTTGTGGGCGAGCTCGTGGCACAGCGTCTTGCGGATGGTCTTGTAGTCGCGGTAGCCATCGTAGGCGTCGGTGCGCAGGCGCAGCTCGATGACCTCGCCGCGGTTGCGGTTGAGCCCCAGGATGCGCGACGTGCCCGAGTGGTCCGACTGCGTGTTGGACAGGGGCTCCATCTCGGTCAGCAGCGAGACGGAGAACTCGTGCCGGCGCATGGCCGCCACGATGCCCGGGTCCGCCTTGAGCCGCTGCAGCAGCGCCATGCTGCGCTCCGGCCCGGGCAGCATCTGCAGAGGCCGCACCTGCTGGAAGGTGTACCGCGTCTCCGTGGTGGTGGGCCGGGCGGTCCTGCGGGCCGCCGGCGCGGCGGCCGCGGCGGCCCGCTGATGCTGCCGGCGTCGGAGCGTCTCCTGCCGCCGCTCCGCCATCTTCTTGCTCATATCACGGACTGACTCGGCCGTCGAGGCCGCCGAGCCCATCAGCATGAGCTTCTTGCCTGCCAGCTCCCGCAGCGGCTGCTCCGCGTTCTTGGGCGGGTACTGCAGCATCGGCGCCTTGGGCACCAGGATCTTCTGGTTGCCCACGGGGATCGCCAGCTCGTCCTCAATGACCTCGAACAGGTCCGTCACCGTCGCTGTCTCGGGAAACTCATAGACGTGACTGCTGCTGCGGTGCTTGATCTCAATCTTGATCATGTTGTGCGGTGAGATTGCCCCGCTGGCGTCGTCGTGAGACTCATGGTCTGACATGGCGTGATGAGTGAGTCGTAAACAACTGAACTTGCAGTATTATTCTTTTTTTTTTGGTGTGTGGTGTCAAATGTATCAAAATGTAGTAGATCGTCCAATACTCTGTCTGGTATACAGAATATGCTACTGAGAGAGATTGTCGCGGATAAATTGAGGGGGGGGCGGAGAATGGATGGTGACGGCGGACTTATATATATCGTCAGCAGATGGCGGCCTGCCTATTTCTGTGCTACGGGGGCGAGCCGCGGAGCACGAACCCCGGGGTAGGCGCGAGATTCCACGGGATTCGCTTGGTAATGTCAAATTGCCCATAATGAGTGCTTTCAGTGGCTAGTGTGTAAGGTGTGTGTGTCTGTTGCGGCGCGGCGCCGATTTGCTGCGCCACAAGGGATGACCGGAGGTGCTTACACATCCGTCCAGGTATTACATAACACGAAACGCGGCGCAAAACCCGTTGGACGTCATATCACGTGTTCTTCTGGCCTCTGACAGCTTGTCCCCCCCAATGCCTTCCCTCACGGCAGCTCCGCCAATCGCCTGGTCGTCGCGCGCGTCGTGTCCTCTTTCCCAGGTTGCCAAGCTCCTGACGATCCTTTAAGCTCCGCCCTTCGAACCTCTTAAAACGCCTGTCCGGCCATAACCAATATCCACGACAGACGTCCCCCCTGTTCAGCGTCACCACCGTCTTTGTTGTCGCCCGCCCCGTTGCGCTGTTCCGTTGACTGCTCACCTGTCGTCGCGCGCCTCACTCAACACCACCCACCCGTTGCCACTAGAGCCCGCCTTCCCGAGACGCCGCCACCATGCCTAACGTCTTCCGAGTTGCTGGTAAGAGAGCATCACGAAGCAGAAACAGCTGGCCCCCCAACACTTTTCAATCCGGCGCTGACGAGATTATGGCGATGCAGCGGATTTCTCCCACCTGGGGAGTATCCTTATCCTCCTGCACAAGATGACGCAGCTCAACGTGAGTTGTCACCCGCCGACATTGCGATGCCCCGGCCCAGTACTGACAAGAGAGTAGAGCTGCTCCGGTATCTCGTTCAAGTCGCAAGCGCTGTACCTCTTTGTGTACATTACGCGCTACCTTGGTATGTCCTTTGCACTGCCATCTCCCGTCTGATGATACTTCTTCGAGGAATCGGACAAAGTGGACTGACTCTTTGTGTGACCCGCGTGCGCAGACCTCTTCTCGACCAACAGCATCTACAACTTCGTCTTCAAGGTGCTCTTCATCGGCTCCCAGGGCTACATCATCTACCTCATGACCAACGCGTACAAGCCGACAAACGACCCCAACGTCGACACGTTCCGCGTCCAGTACCTGCTGGGCGGCGCGGCCGTCCTCGCCATCGTCCTCCCCTACAAGTACACCCTGTCCGAGATTCTCTGGGCCTTCTCCATCTGGCTCGAGTCGGTCGCCATCCTGCCCCAGCTCTTCATGCTGCAGCGCACCGGCGAGGCCGAGACCATCACCACCCACTACCTCTTCGCCCTCGGCACCTACCGCGCCCTGTACATCCCCAACTGGATCTACCGCTACTTCACCGAGGTCAACCACAAGACGGACTGGATCGCCATCGTCGCCGGCCTCGTCCAGACCGTCCTCTACAGCGACTTCTTCTACGTCTACTACACCCGCGTCCTCAAGGGCAAGAAGTTCAAGCTCCCCGTATAAACGCCACCGGAGCCCTCCCCCCCTCCCGGCCAACCGCGACAGCAGCAAGCATCACCGCTGCACCACCGTTTCCGCCACTCGACAAATACGCAGATATACGCACCAATGTCTGGGTGGCACAATGTCAAGACCTACCCAACCAATTAGCCCGAGGGTGGTATTAATGTCTCCAACCGATTCTCTTCCCCAGCGGTTTTTGTGTGATGGCGTTTGAGGAGCAGGCGCTATGATTGCAGCGATGAGGGAAACCCCCCTAGCTGCAGCTACGGATAAAATGGATCATGGGATTGCGATGTAGAAGTAGATGGCCATCTTATTTCACCTGTTTTGCATTCTTGGACAGTCTGGTCGTCGCAAGATGACGAGCGGCCAGACCCGAGCGCGCAAGATACAGGAAAACAACGACCATCGGGGCCTTGTAATATAGCATGGTAATTTGATGTGTAAACAAAAAGACACAAATTCTTAAGATGACGCACGTTTGAACTAGGTCCTCCGTTTGAATACTGTCCATGTTTGCTGTGGTGAGTTGTCGCACGCATCATTGTTCTGGTGGCAGTCACGTGACCCGATTGCTCTGCACGGTATTAGAGAGGCGCCAAACCGTTGCAACTCGTCATATCATCAAACCAAACTATCAACCCATTCCACAAACCACCAACGACAATGGCGAGCGAAGCGCCAGTGAAGCCCGAGCAGGCCCCCGTGGCAGCTCCCGCGACGGAGACGACGACCGGCGACGGCGCTGACACCAACATGGAGGGAACTGCACCTGCGACCGATGCGCCGGGTGGCGCCGCGGCCACTGCCGCGCCCGGCGATGGCGGCGACGAAGGCAACGACGACGACGAAGAGAACCCCGTTGCACCAGGGCCGGAGCTGAAGCTCCCCACACACAAGGACGTGTCTCTGCGAGAGCTCCTGCACAAGATGGATGACTGTGCGCCAATTGTACGTTGCCCCCCCTCACCTCTCTCCCTCCCCGCCTCCCTATATATAGTGCGCTTGGGCTCCTGCTTCTGCTTCTGCTTCTGGATTTCGGTTTCTAATGATGTATGCGTGTGCAGATTCCCGACGCAGTGACACACTACTACATGACCAAGGCGGGCCTGCCACCGCCCCCGCAGACGGACGCGAGGCTGGCGCGCCTGCTGGCGCTGGCGACGCAGAAGTTCATCGCCGATGTGGCCGCCGACGCGTACCAGTACAGCCGGATCCGCGCGTCCAACACCAACACCAACAACCCGATGGGCAACCTCGGCGCGGCGGCGGGCTTCCCGGTCCCCGGGCAGCACCCGGCGGGCGGTGCCGGGCCGGCGGGAGCAGGCGCTGGGGGCGCCGGTGCAGGCGGCTCCAAGGAGTCCAAGGCGGCGGCGGCGGCGAATGCCGCGCTGGGGATCCAGCGGCCTGGCTATGGCGGTGGCGGGCAGGGCGGAAGCCAGAACAGGACTGTGCTCACGATGGAGGACCTCGGTATGGCCGTGGGAGAGTATGGCGTCAACGTGAAGCGCAGCGAGTTCTACCGCTAGAGTCATAGGGGGTGTCTTTGATGTGTTTTCTGTTACGGAGTACCATCACTCGGAGTCGTATCACTCCGTGCACGGCGTTTCTAGGTGGAATTGGTCCTTTTTTTTGAAATGGCGTTTGGGCGGGCGAAATTCAACATGCATTCTTTTTAGCATGACAAAAAACAATGATGCTTTGCGTATTGATGAATACATATGATACAGTTTTCTCCTCTCTCTCTTCCTTCTCTAATAGACACACTGCTGTTGCTGCTGTTGTCGGACTCAATCCGTCTACCTGTTCTTCCACTTCTCCTTCTGGACACCCTTCCTCGTCCTGTAGTACCGGCATAGTCAGTAACGCGTTGAATGGTTGGATGGATTTGGATTTGGATTGGGTTGTCGGGGGGTGGTGAGACGTACGGGGAAAACTCGCCGAGCTTGTGCCCGACCATGTCCTCGGTGATGTTGATGCGGTTGTAGATCTTGCCGTTGTGCACCTCGAAGCGGAGGCCGACGAAGCTCGGCAGGATGGTCGCGGAGCGGGCGTTGGTCCGCACGGGAGGCACCTTGTCACCCTGCTTCTTGGGCCACTGGATCGGAAGGCTGGAGAGGAAGAAATGTTAGCTCTGGGGGTTCCGTTCATTCGAGTCGTCGCCGCGTTGGCGTGGCTCGCAGCCTGGGTAAAGGAGTCGAGTCGAGTCGGTTCGGGAGGTAGTTCTTACGGCACGAGGTTCGGCCCTGTGAGAAGAAGAAGATGGTCAGCAGTGCGGTCGATAGAGTAAACAGGGCGGTAGGAGGTCGCATACCCTTCCATGTTGAGCGCTTCAGCAGAAGTTGTGTGGCCTTCATTGTCCTTGGCGCATAGCTCGCTATGTCTGGGGAGATCTCGTCGGACGGGAGCCTTTGTCGCGTGGGACGAGGTGGTTTGAACTTTCCGCGGGTTGGGTAGAGTGCGGAGAAGGGTTTGTCCGGTGCCGAGACCAGGTACGGTGCTTGCACACTGTTAGTTGCAGACTGTATATGTTTACGAATGGGCAATAAAAACACTCGTTTTTTATTTCTCGAGGAAATAATATAGATCGAATATCTTGTTCAATTTGAGATAGAATCTAATAATGCCTGGTATTTTCTGGTGTTTTGTGGTGGCGTGGCTCCATTTGT
This sequence comes from Geosmithia putterillii, assembly GCA_900188575.1. Lineage (NCBI taxonomy): Eukaryota > Fungi > Ascomycota > Sordariomycetes > Hypocreales > Bionectriaceae > Geosmithia > Geosmithia putterillii. Next base: position 1,440,009 of record FYEU01000320.1, on the reverse strand, counting down.
TTGCCAAACAGGCAACTTACAGCAAACACCCAATACGGGGCATATCACGGCCTCGTCATGATAGCACGGCACTCTGCCCTGCTACTCATACTTGTCAGATTTTCAAGGATTTGCTTCTTGTTATCTTGTCTATATATCTTCGTCTTTGGCTTTACGTCTCTATTCGACAAACTGAGGCTTTTAGAGAGAATTTGTAGACCAAGTTCAGTGGCTTTCACTTCGAATAGGGCGGTCCCCCTTTAGATGGGATGGCGTACAAGGGCTGCGTCTTGGAGCTTGCTCTGCACAGAACCAGTCTTCCTCACGGAAGAGAGAGATGCCCTGGGGAGATTTTTCGACGTTCCGGCTAGAAATTTTCCGACTCCGTGAACAAATGGTGAAAAGAAAAAAAAAACACCTTTCCTCAGTTCATTCTCAGCTCAGCTCCGAGCCTTCTCCTCCTTTCATGAGCATCCTCACCACAACCCATCCTGGTCCTTGACACTACGCAATCCTTGTCGGCCACCTACGTCAAACTAAGTATTCGATTGTCATCACTTTCAATATCAGCAATGGCCCGACGTAGAAGAGCCAGTCGTCAACCTGGCTATGTCAAGCCCGCCATCGATCCGGTATGCCCAGACGAGCATTCCCCCACGCCCTACGAGTCAGTGCTTTCTAACAGTGAAACCCGATTTTAGAACATCAAGCTTGCTAGGCACGTGGAATTCTCTTCCCCTTGCGAGGGATGTATCCGCTCGGCTGCGTTTAACGAGGGCGACGGAGTGTGCTTCCCCCGCCGTGACAGAAGCAAGGGGTGCACGGCCTGCAGAAGGGCCGGCCAGACGTGCTACCGGCCCAACCCTTCAGTGGCTCTCATCGCCACACGCCGACTCAAGGCTCTTGTCGATGGCGATATGAAGGTGCGTGCCTCTGGAACGACCATCCCCCCAACGGCTTTGTGTCGTCTCTCTCACTAATCCTGATGGAACAGATGGCCGAGTAGTGCACGGCTCACCTCCGCCGCCAGTACAAACACCTCGAGCTGGAGACCGACACCCCCGCCAAGACGGGAGAAGAGGAGCGCAACATCGCCAACAGAGAGGAGGACCTTGCCAATCGACTCACCATGGCCCAGAGCCTCGAGGACGACCTCACGGAGCGACGCAACCGTGCGGACGCCCTCCAGGCCGACCTGGAGCAGACGCTGTGCCGGAACCAGGTCATCAGCGAGGACCTCGAGAAGCAGCTCTACGAGACGACCAACATCGAGAAGGATCTGATGGTGAGAGTAGCTCGCATCAAGACCCTTGAGCGGGAGTTTAAGGCGCGAGCTTCCAGGGCCAAGGTGCTCGAGGAGGAGGTTGAGAGGTATCTTACCCCCCAGAAGGCAGCTGCTGCTGCACGGGCCAGCTACTCTCCTCCCAAGGCTCCCCAGACGCCGACGCGTACTGTCGCCAGCCGTCGTGCTCAGTCTCTGACTGAAAGCCCCTACTGTGAGGTCGTGGATCTCTGTGGTGAAGACTAGGTCCGGGTTCCCTGTGAATCACAGGAATCGCACGCATGCATTTGGGTGTGCATTTTGTCCTGTCATATTTGTTTGGCGGCCAGTTGAAGCAGCCTTGGCATGGGAGGAAATGGAGAGTCCAGGAGGCTCGAATGAGAATGATACAGAGCTGAAGGCATTGGAACGTGAAGGAAAGAAGACGGGTATGTACGGGAAGAGGAAGTTTCGAAAGACACAACGGAGATGGAACAGAAGTTCCTCTGATAGACAGAGCACAGCAATGTAGCTATCAGTCCGAATGAGAATCAAGATGAAGGCAGTGAAGACGTGTTGGTTCGATATCATGTCGTGCTGGCGCCACCAGCTCACCATCACGTGGCTCCAAGGGTCCGATCCATTGTTACAGCGGCCGGCACCACTAAAAGTGCCTTGAACAGGGCCCCTCGGGCCAGCTAACGGACCGCTAAAAAAAGTCCGCTCCGCCCCTAGAGCGATCGATTGGATACTGGACCCAAGTGCCAAGTGCCAGCAATCTGAAGCAGCAGTGTATGGGGTTGGAGGCGAAACCTGTCCATCCAGACACTGTCCCTCGGTGGAAATACCCATCCATCATCCCACTTCTCCATCTTGCCCGAACGAGTCCATCAACAGCGCTCTCTTGCCGGGCGAATATCTGACGCCTGCCAGCTGCATGACGCGATAAAGACACCATTACGGCCTTGTTCTTGTCTTTCCAGAAGCGACACGTCCATCTACGAACCAGCCACCAGCCAACAGCAACAAGTGTCTCGAGGCAATAGCGCACGACTTGCTCAAACTCGAAAAAAAGACAACAGCCCTGCTTATCTCTCTTTCTATCCAGAGACCTGCAGTACAGCACGAATATTCACGACCCTTGAGGGTATTCCCTCCCCTTGGACGCACACGACAGACAGCCAAGAAGGAAAAAAAGGTACCCAAACCCACCGATGCCCGGTGCCACAGCCTCGGGGGCCGACGCCGGCGGCGGCTCCGCGCGCAGTCGCGACCACAAGCAGGGCAACCAGGGGCGGGGCTACACGGTGGACCAGGAGGCGGCCGTGATACGGATCCGCAAGTGCGCGGGGACCGAGTTCTACGACATCCTGGGGCTCGAGTCGGTGCGCAAGACGTGTACCGACTCGGACATCAAGAAGGCGTACCGCAAGCAGTCGCTATTGACGCACCCGGACAAGAATGGCCACCAGCACGCCGACGAGGCCTTCAAGATGGTCAGCAGGGCGTTTGGCATCCTCGGCGACAAGGAGAAGCGCGACAAGTACGACCGCTTCGGCGGCGACCCGGACAGCCGCTTCGGAGGCGCCCCGCCCCCGAACCCCTTCTCGGGCTTCGCGTCGCGGGGCCCGCCTGGCGGAGGCGGTGGCGGCGGCGGTGGTGGTGGATTCCCCGGACGCGCGGGCGGCATGTGGGAGGAGGAGTTGACGCCCGAGGAGATGTTTGCGCGCTTCTTTGGCGGCGGTGGTGGCTTCGGAGGAGGAGGCGGCTTTGGAGGTAAGTCTTCCATCTATCCCATACACACTGCCCATGATCATGATCAGTCCCCTGTGGCCTGGAAGGGTTTCCGAGTAGTACTAGTACTGACAGTTTGGCAGGCCCTGAATTCGTCTTCAACTTTGGCGGAGGTCCTGGCGTCCGCGTCCACCAGTTTGGCGGGGCACGACCGCGGAGACGGCCGCAGGCGGCCCAGCAGCAGGGCCAGCAGGAGACCAACCCGCTGCAGAACCTCATCGGCCTGCTGCCTATCATCATCTTCTTCGTCCTTCCGATGCTCACTTCGTTGTTCTCGTTTGGCGACTCGACCCCCGCCACGCCCCAGATGGTCTTTGACCACCCGCTACCGCCCTACACGCACGAGCGCGAGACGCCCAACCACCACGTCCGGTACTTTGTCGACCCCATCGACGTGGCGCGCTTCAGCGACTCGCGCCTCGGCCAGCTCGACCACACCGCCGAGGTCAAGCTCGTGCGCCACCTGCGGTCCGAGTGCGACAACGAGATCATGTACAAGAGGCGTCTGCGCGACGACGCGCAGGGCTGGTTCTACCAGGACGTCAGCAAGATGGCGGCCGCGGAGGCGTACAAGATGCCGTCGTGTGAGAGGCTGGGGAGCATGGGCATCGGGCGATGACATGCGTTGATTTCTTCTTCTTCTTCATCATATCCTTTTTTCTTTGCCTCTTTCCTTTCCGCAACACATATATAATCGAAATGACAGGGAGACGAGAAAATAATAGCACGGTTCAAGACGAAGACGAAAACAGTGTATCCTTGCTCTTGTTGGGATGCTGTTTTGGCGGCATACAGGTGTTCATGAAGCCATATGTTTATATATGCTGATGACCAAGTTGGCAAAATAGGATATCTGTATTTCTAGCATGCATTTTCTTCTCCCCATGCGGTCCCCATCTATCTTATTCTAAAGAATTGCGTTTAATCCAACTCAACAACAGAGCAGAGCAGTTCAGAGTAGTGCGTGCTCACTTGTAAAACGCCGCGTAGAGGGCCTCGCAGAAGAGTGTAATGGCCGTGGCCCCCGCCTCGAGCGCAGCATCCATGGCGATGAACGGATGCGGCTGTCCCTTCATGACATGCACGGGGGCATCCACGCCGGCCTCGCGCAGCTTGTCCGAGAACTGCTCGCCCTCGCCACGGAGGACATCCAGCTCGCCGACGACGGTGCACGCGGCCGGCAGCTTCGACCAGTCACCCTTCCAGAAGAGCGGGCTGGCCTCCGGATCGGCCCAGTCAGCCTCGTTGGGCAGGTAGTGCCGTCTGTACCAGAGCATCTTGGGGGCCGGTAGGGCGGGGGTGTGCTCGTTCTCGCGCCAGGTGGCGCTGCTGGAGACGTCGGCCGTGTTGTCTGTCACGGGGACGGAGAGGAGCTGTAGGGAGAAGGGGGGGGTTCCGCGGGAGACGGAGCGCTGGCACATGATGGCTGCGAGGTTGCCGCCGGCCGAGGAGCCGCCTGCCGTCACCATGGGTTAGAATGGGCCCAGCTTGATGAGAAGTGAAGGGGGGTATGTATAAGTATGAACGTGGATATGGAACATACCGGTGGCCATCTTTGTGGTGTCGAGGTTGAGTAGGTTCTTGCCCTCGGCTATGGTCCAGAGGACGGCCTCCCAGGAATCGTGGACAGCTGCAGGGAAGGGGTCTTCGGGAGCGAGTCTGCATGCTGGCTGTCAGTCAAGGGTAGATGAAGACGGTGAGGGTGAGGGTGAGGGTGAGGTTACCTGTAGTCAACGGCCACCACGACAGCTTTCCCCCTCGCGCACAGATGCGAAGCAATCACATTCTCCGTGTCAATCGTGCCGAGAACCCAGCCACCACCGTGGTAGTAGATGCAGACGGGCCACCCGGCGGCCGGCGGGGTGCCCAGGGGAGTGAAGCATCGTACTTTGACGTCGGGTCCGTCGCTCTCCTTGCGGGTGATGGAGTGGTCGACCACGCTGGCGACCTCTTGCTGCGGACCGCTGCCCGGGATGAGCACGCCGCTGGAGCGCGAGGCCGATATGGGCTGCAGGTGGACTTGCTGCTTGTCGAGGATGTGCTTGTTGTAGAAGGCTGCGTATTGGGGGTCCAGGCGGTCGACGATGGACTCGTGGAGGGGGTAGGGGGGTTGCGGACTGGACATGATGAAAGGTATACTTGACGCGAATGAATGTATATGTCTAGGTCTATTCAATATATTCAATGTAGTATCAAGATGTCTATGATACTGAATCACTTTGACAGACAGCCTGGAGGTCAAGACCCCTCCAGGCATATCCGACATCGGTGGTCCTGATGACCATCAACGGGAGCTTGCTTGGTTGTGCCCCTCTTTACCCTTTACCCTTTACCAAGTAGCTTGGTTGCATCGCTCGTATTGAGCACAACGTCGTGGGTGGCATGTGCCTTGTGCTCGTCTCGTCCGTTGGAGATGCACTGATCCCATCATCATCGTCCCCGCTTGGATGTAACCCACCACTCACTCGCGTGGGGCACGGCACGGTGTGAATTGTCAAGGGTCACTGGGCAACTGGGGACTCCGCGAAGATACTTTGTATCTCTAGTAAGTACCGTACCGTACCTACTATAATCGTATTACTCGATACGGAGTACTAAGACGTACATGTAGATAGGAGTACGTACTCAAAGGCCCTATCTACCATGTATTACAATCAATGCTGGACTGGGCTGGGCAACTGGAACCGGGGTACTTGGCTCGGCTCGGCTCCTTCAGATAAGACGGCAACGGCTAGTCAGAGTCCAGGGAGGGAACACTCCAAATGGCAAAGGGTGGTTACATGTACATGCTTGGTCACGCTCGTATGAGATTGACTTGTGTTGATTGACAAAACTTGTTTGATTCCTCCTTCTCTTGAATGCTAGGTCTCTCTCTTCCTCTTCCTCACCAAGATCTACTACTACCAGTATAGTAATAGTACCTTGCTCGTGCTTCTTCTCCAACCAGGAGGAAGTTATCCAACCCGGAGGAAGAGACAAAGCTCTGCCCAAGTCAAGTCACCATGGACCCCGAAAAGAACGCCGCCATGGACCCGGAAAAGGCCGACAACAACAGCGCCATTGTCAATGACGCCGAGACGGGGAGCATCACCGAGACGGCCCATGTCGTTGACCATGCTGCCGAGCGCAAGCTCTGTCGCAAGTTTGACGTTCGTCTGATTCCCGTTCTGGCCATCATGTGTACGTTTTGACAATGTTTTACTATCACGAATACCTTCATTCTCAATCTTGATTCAACCACTTACACCATACAGACCTCTTCAACGCTCTCGACAAGGGCAACCTAGGCAATGCCCAGACGGCAGGACTCAGCGATGGTATGCTCCCCTTGAATCACGATATACATATACGTGCAAGTACTAACCAATCCAGACCTCGGCATGTCGGGAAACCAGTACAACCTCATCATCAGCATCTTCTTCGTCCCCTACGTCCTGTTCGCCATGCCCGTCGCCGTGCTGGGCAAGCGATTCGGCCCGGCCCGCGTCCTGCCCATCCTCATGTTCACCTTTGGCTCCATGACGCTGCTCGTGGCCGCCGTGCACAACTTTGGCGGCATCTTTGCCCTGCGCTGGATCCTCGGCATGGCCGAGTCGGGCTTTTTTCCCCTCGTCATCTACTACATGACCACCTTCTACCGTCGTGGCGAGCTAGCCCGTCGCCTGGCCCTGTTCTACGCCGCCTCCAACATTGCCAATGCCTTTGTGAGTCCCGCCCCCCTCTTCTCTACCGGTACTTTCATTTTGCCTCCGGCGGCCCCTGCCGGGGGGGCCTTCTCGCTGCGCTCGCATGTCCTTTTTTAGTTCACCAGCGCGGGCGAGCGCAGCGAGAGGGCCTCCCCGGCAGGGGCCGCCGGAGGCATATACCTGTGTTTTTAAAAGTACGATGCTAATGCATGATGTGTGTGCAGAGCGGGCTGTTGGCCTTCGGCACCTTCCAGATCGAGTCGCACCTCGACCGATGGAGGTACCTGTTCATCGTGGAGGGCGCAGCGTCGGTGCTCTTCTCCTTCTTCGCATACTGGTACCTGCCGGCGAGCGCGGCCGAGGCCGATTTCCTCAGCGAGGCGGACAAGGCGCTGGCGTACCACCGCATCCAGATGGATTCGTCGTCGGTGGTGTCGGAGAAGTTCAACCTGCGCGACTCGCTGGGCATCTTCCGGTACCCGTCGACGTACGCCTTCTTGCTGATCGAGGTGTGCCTCGGCGTGCCGCTGCAGTCGGTCAACCTGTTCATGCCGCAGATCATCTCCCGCCTGGGCTACGAGACGGTCAAGACGAACCTGTACACGGTGGCGCCCAACGTCAGCGGCGCGGTGATGCTGCTCATCCTGGCCTTCAGCTCCGATCTGCTGAGGGTGCGGTTCCCCTTCATCATGCTCGGCTTCGCCTTCACATTCATCGGCTTCATCATCTACGCCTCCATCTCGGATGTCCAGGCCCAGCTGCAGCTCGCCTACTTCGCCTGCTTCATGATGACATGGGGTACCTCGGCGCCGTCGGTGCTGCTCTCCACCTGGTACAACAACAATGTCGCACACGAGGGCCGCCGCGTCGTCCTTACTTCCGTGGGCGTGCCGCTTGCCAACCTCATGGGCCTCGTCTCGAGCAACATCTTCCGCTCCAATGAGGCGCCCAAGTACGAGACCGCCCTGATCACCACGGCTACGTTCGGCGCCTGCGGATGCCTTGTCGCTGGTCTGCTGGGCGCGTACATGATATTTGACAACTACCGTCGCAACCGCCGCGATGGCTGTGTCAAGACCGCCTCCGACGTGTCCACTAAGCTGCTCCGCGAGGGTCCCTCGTCCGCCGATTTCAGATGGTTCATATAGTCGTTCGCTGCGCATTCTGTCATTTGATGTTATAAATGTATTTATTTGCCTGCGAAGCCTGGAATTTTTGTTTGTTGCCTCCGGCGGCCCCTGCCGGGGAGGCTGGCCTCGCTGCGCTCGCTCTTCGGGTGCTAGTATTAGATCAAATACTACAAGTGTTAGTTGGTCCTTGGAAAGTCTACAATCAATCAATGTTTGTCAATTCAATTACAGTAGAGTACATGTATGCCTCTTTGCACCAACAATCAGACCATTTGCTATCACGCCCTTGTCGAGACATACGGGCCAAGGCCAAAGTGGAGGATCCAAGATATGTACAGGCTGGAGTATATATGACTCCACCATCTGGCCGCCGGGCATGATAGACATGGAGCTTGCTGCACCTTGGGGTATTAGGTAAAAGCTTCGAGGCGGGCATTCCACTTTTGAGGACTGGATACTTGGTCAAGTATTACGGAGTACGTACTTGCTGTGGTTACTGGTTACTGGTTACCCCACGAATACGATAGAACCAGCCTCTCCACTGCCGAAATAGTATAATCAACGCTTATCTGTGTACCGCGCCACTCCACTGTATTAGCGACGGTTGTGGGCTGGCTTGGCCGTTTCTATGTACCGTAATAATACCTCTCTCTCTCGTCCTCTCCTGCTCTCGGGCATATCGCTTTGCCAAGGGTGGTGGCCGTCGGCCACGCACTGTGTGGTTCCCGCGCGATCCCCTGCTACGTTACGTTTCTGCATTTCGTACTCTATACTAGAACTGAGCTCCATCGTATTGCCAAGTGCACCGGAGGAGTAGTATACTCGGTACTCCGTGCTCAACCACTGGACCTGTCTGTGTATCTCGTGCATCTCCGGCGCCGGACATGTGTTGACGGCCATGGAGGGGGGAGAGGGGTTCAACGTAGCACATGTTGCAACAACACAATTCTCAATTCCCCCATCTCTACTCTGTAGACTGCAAGCAGTGCAAGCAGGAGCTTAACTGGGACAGACTGCAAGACAAGCACAGCAGACTGCAAAGCAGCAAGCACATCCAAAATGTACGCCCCATCCATCGGCGACCCCCTCTCCAGCCTGGACACCCCCTCCATGGTCGTCGACCTCGACATGATGGAGTCCAACATCTCCAAGCTGATGGGCAAGCTGCTCCCGACGGGACGCTCCATCCGGCCGCACCTCAAGACGACCAAGAGCGCCGTCCTCGCCCACCGGCTGGTCGCCGCGGGCGCGCGGGGCGGTTGCGTCGCCAAGCTCAGCGAGGCCGAGGCCATGACAGCCGCGGGCTTCACAGACCTCCTCATCACCTGCGAGGTGGTCGGTCCCGCGAAAGTGGCCCGTCTGGTGTCCCTGTTCCGCGCGCACCGGGGAATCCGCATCGTCGTGGACAGCGCGCGGGGCGCAACAGCCATTCACGAGGCGATTGAGGCGGCAGAAGACTTGAAAGATGCCCGGATAGACACCCTCATCGATCTGGACGTGGGACTGCACCGCACGGGCGTGAAACCGGGCCAGCCTGCCCTCGATCTAGCACAGCACGTGGCCTCCCTGCCGCGCCTGCGTCTCATCGGCCTGCAGGGCTACGAGGGCCACCTGCAGCATCTGCACGGGTACGACGACCGACGGGCCCAGTGCCTCGAGAGCATGGCCACCCTTACCGGCACCGCCGAGGCCCTCCGCAACGCAGGCCACGACATCCAGGTGGTCACCACGGGCGGCACGGGCACCGCCGAGTTCTGCGCCACGGTCGAGGGCGTGACGGAGCTGCAGCCGGGGTCCTTCATCTTCATGGACACCGACTACCGCAATGCCCTGGGGTCCTTCTACGCCAACAGCCTGTCGCTCCTCGCCACGGTCATCAGTCGCCAGGGTGATCGGCAGGTCACCACCGACACGGGGCTCAAGAGTCTCACCACGGACAGCGGGCTGGCCGAGTGTCGCGATGGCAGGTATACATATGGCGTCCTGGGCGATGAGCACGGCTCGCTGTCGTGGGAGGAGGGCACGCCCGATCTCGAGATTGGCGACAGGGTGCATATGCTGCCTAGCCATATCGATCCCACCATCAACCTGCATGACGTGTACTACGCCTACCGCAACGGCGTCATCGAGGAAATTTGGAAGGTCGATACCCGCGGCAAGGTGCAATAGTCATCATCCGTCTGAATGTATATAATCTCACCGCATAGGATAGTATCATATAGAACCTGAGACGGTAAAAAAAAAACAAGGGAATCAATATATAGTATGGCAATGTCATAAAACGTGGTATCCTGATGCATCATTACATGTGGCCAGCCCTGGGCGTGACCATCCCCAGCCCGCCGGGGTCGCGTTCGAGAAGACGCAGCGCCTCCCTGGCAAACGGGACGGCCGCACCCCGCACCCTGAGCGCCCAGCGGAGGTCCTCGATGCGCCCGGCGCACCAGGCCATCTCCTCGGCCGAGTCAGCCGTCGCCCACAGCAGGCCGGCAAGCGCCCCGATGCCTGCGGCCTGGTAGGCGGCCGCGCTGCCCCAGAAGGCGGCCGTGTGCTCTGGGCGCAACTGAGCAAGGAGGTCTATGGCCGCTTCAACCTTGGAGGTGGCCCTTGCGCGCAGGGCCTCGTGCAGCGACTCGGGCGTGTCGGGGGTCATGGCGCGGATGAGGGCGCGGTAGAGGGTGATCTCCACCGACGCGTGGGCGAGATGGAGGGCACCGTTGGCGCACAGCTCGCGCAGCCGCGGGACCGCAGCCCGGTCGTTGTCGGACAGGTGCAGGTGCGGCGGCAGGTTGGCGTGCCATTCGTGGAGCCGCATGACGAGGGGTTTGGCCATCTCGACGACGGCCACGATGCCCATGCGGTCGAGTGTGCCTCCGGCGCGCACGGCAGTCGCGCTGTAGAAGGTGTCGACCACCTCGCCCAGCAGCTGGGCCAGCTCAATGTGGCGCAAAAAGAGCTCCCAGCCCGTCGTTATAGCCGAGTCGGCGCCTGCCGCCGCCGCCGCGCCCCGCAGCTCCGGGTAGTCCGAGGCCGTGCAGGGCTCCACGTCCCAATCGACGTCGCGGATCAGGAACGGCCGCCCGTGCACGCAGGCGCCCCATCGGTCCTGCATGTACAGGGCCCAGGCGAGGCGGCGGCGCAGACCGACCTCCCACTCGGGAATCGACCACGCGCTGCAGTCGACGTGGATACCCAGGTCCTGCGCCATGGCAACGAGCTGCGCTGTGAAGAGCCGGCTCGACGCCTGGTCCGTATGCGCCCCAGACTCGACTATGCGGCCGTTGCGCTGCAGGAGCAGCAGCCCGGCTTCTAGTGTGCTCAGCTTGGGCCGCCGCATGTCCTGCGCCATGGTTTTCTCGGCCAACTCCTCCAGCGCGGCGGGGTCCGGTATCGTCTCAATCTCCCGCCCGGCCAGCGAGCTGTCGTACAGCTGCCAGTCGAGCGCGAGGAGGTACACGGCCGCCAGCAGCGATGGTGCAAAGTGCCGGTACGACACGCGGTGCTTGCTGATGAAGACGTCCTTGTGAAGGATGGGGAAGGATGGGTGCACGACGCGGAAGTAGAGGTCCACCAGCGTCCGCCCCAGCGGCTGCACCGTGGCCTCTATGGCGTCGAGGTCGGCGATGCGCCGCGACTCGGACGCCGCCGTCTCATCTGCATGCACCAGAAAGCTGGTCCGGTCGTCCAGTCGGCGGGCAAAGCTCGAGGGTGCCCGGCCAGGCGATGTAGGCGGCTCGGGACGGTGGAGGTCGAGGAGAATGGGATCGCGGCAGTCGGTACGGCCGACGTACTGGGCGTGTGTGGCCAGGTCGAGACCGAGGGTGTTGCTGAGTATTCGGGGGCGGGGCGCCTCAAAGTAGCTCTGTGAGGGCGGCACAATCTGCTGGTGTTGTGTGTTGGACGATGACGGGCTCGACAGGCCGTCTTCGGGTGACGTCGGATGGCCATCGTGGGCGGCACCAGACGCCGGGTGGTGGTTTGTTGGGGGTGACACCCCAAGTGCGGCGGGCTCGAGGCTCGCGCGACCATCGGCCTGGTCGTCGTCCTGGCCATGTCGGTGCTGTCCGTCGACGCGTTCGCGATCTCGGTTCTGGCGACGGCGCGGGGTAGGCCCGCGGAGGAAGGTGCAGGGCTGGTTGTGAAAGGTGCAGAGGACGCAGCGGATCTGGCCCTCGTCACGAACGCAGCGCGTCTTGCGCAACCGGCACGTGTCGCATGGTCGTGATCGGGATTGTGACTGGGAGTGGTAGTGGGATTGCGGGGGAGCGGATGTCGTCGTGGTCGTGCCTGGCTGCTGTAGTGCGACGGCAGCGGCAGCATCGCCAGCGGCCGCCATGCCAAAGCCTCCTGCGCCACTGCCGCCGTTGATTCCCAGACCAGGAGGCGAGGGCATCTAGAGGAGGGCCAGCCGGTCGAAGGATTTTCTGGTCGATGTTTGATCCGTACTAATGTTCTGATATGTGTAGAGCTCAGGTGACCAAAGAAAGGTACGAGGATTCCTTCGTACTAGGCAGGGTTGTAGGGGCGGATGCTGCTAAGGCTTGGTACCTGCTCAAGGTGGGGGGAATGGGGGCGAAATATCGGGTCCAGGTGTCAAGGCGCGCCCTAATAACTCAAAACCATCATCATCATCAATGGCCGCCAAGCAGGAGAGCAGCTGTGACCAGCTCGAGACCTGCAAAATTCAAGATGAGCAGATGGACTCGTGAATGACGAGAGACAGCCCGAATCAATGGAACTGTGGGGGTGGAGCCGAGAGCGGAGACGCGCATTCGCTCAGATGCACATGATAAGGCAGATACGAAGGAATAATACTTGGTAGCAGTAGATGAGGCTGGCTGAAGCTGAGGCGTAGCGTCGCGGGAGGCGGTAGTGGGAAAGAAGAGGTCGTGATGTGCCTGATCATGGTTCATGGTCCGGCCCAACAAGGTGAAATCGGTTATTTGTCGGATCACGCCGACTTGGCATCTTGATGTGCACTTTCCAATGTGCATTTTCAAGCGTGTGCTGTGTCCAGTTGTCTGGTCGTCAATGTTGCTTGTAGCGTCATGCCTTTCCAGAGGTTTTCAGAGGCTGATTTCTTGCTGGTCCTGTGATGTTAAAGTAGCAGAGAACCGGGCTACACATCGAGGCCTTCATGGAGCTAGAGCAGTGTGCATATTGTCGTACGTGCATATGGAAACCCATGGAAATGTGAAATAAATAAAAAAGTGTCAAGTTGTCGTGGAAAGTGCTGTGAACTCGTTCCTTCCCATTTTGTTGGCGATGTTGTATCAATGACGGCTCACAAAGTGAAACCCGCTGTCCTTCTCAAAGGGACGTCAACCCCAACACCACACCACAGGAATTAATACTCAATCACACCAAAGAAATCAAGTCACGCATTTCGATAAATACACACATCTTTCATTACGCGTACGAAATGTATCATCATATCATATTCTCGTCCCCAAACTGGCCGGCGCCCTCTGTATGAGTGGCCTTAGGGTAACAATAGTACGAACACAGACAGCTGCGTGGCCGTCTGCCCGGCCGCTGGTGGCCGCCGGCCGTTGATCCAAGGCGCGTGCAGTGGATCAAATCCAGCAGGCGGCCAACCAAAGCGCAAGCCCTACGAGCAACGAGCACCAAATGGAGACCACCAGCATCGCTCCTGCCCCCGCCGCCGGCCCTCACTTTCTGTCGTGAAAGCCGCCTTCCAACTCCGTGCCTTTTCTCCAAGCAAACCACGACATCGCTGGTGGGCCTCATCTAGGACAGGACAGGACATTCTTCGAGGCTCCTATTCTTCATGAAATACAGCAGAAAACACCCGGAGCCCATGATATTCAGCTCACCATCTCTGCTAGTACCGGCAAAGTCATAAAATCAGCCATGTCCTGATCACAATATCGTTATCTCTGCATCTTGCGCCATCTATCCCCCGTTGGTCGTCAAGACGCCTCATTCACACCACCCACCACCTGCATACACACATATATGTACATGCCCATTCCGCTCGACGCCTTCGCCCGCCGCCGGCCAATTCTTCACTTACACGAAATTGTTGCAAATCAACGCTGTATTATCTGCGCTTGTGCAATCATGTACTTTCGCAGCTATATGAGACCTCTCAACTCCCCGAGCCATCTACTCTCAACTTCTTGATGCCAAAGTCAGCTGGAGTATTGGAAGCCGCACCAAACCCTTTCGTTACTGTATCCACGCTGCCATGGACTCTTCAAACACAGATAGTAGTGGCCCTGGGCCTCTCAGAATCGCCGACTGGAAAGCAGCTCAGATCAGTGGCCATGGTCTCGAAAGGCTGTATAGCCTGGTCCAGCAAGAACACGCCACCAACCCAGACACACATGCCTGGATTTCTCTAGCAACAGAGGTGCAGCTCAAACACCAATGGGATGCACTGCAGAAGCGGTCAGATGCCAAGACGCTTCCGCTCTATGGCGTCCCCTTCGCTGCCAAGGACAACATCAACGTCGAGGGCTTCGTCACCACGGCCGCCTGTCCCAGCTTCAGCTCCAGCCCTGCCACCGAGGACGCCCCCGTCATTGCAAACCTCAAGGCTGCCGGTGCCATTGTCGTGGGCAAGACAAACCTCGACCAGTTCGCCACCGGCCTGGTCGGAACACGCTCGCCCTATGGCGCCGTACCCAACTCATTCGACTCAGCCTACGTTAGTGGAGGTTCGAGTTCCGGCAGCGCCGTCGTCGTCGCCCGTGGTCGAGTCCCCTTCTCGCTCGGAAGCGACACCGCAGGATCTGGACGCATCCCTGCGGGATTCAACAATATTGTCGGACTCAAGCCCACGCGTGGAGCTCTCAGTGCTCGTGGCGCAGTTCCTGCTTGTCGCACCCTCGACTGCATCTCCATATTTGCGCTTACAGTCGACGATGCTGAGCTGGTCTTGTCGTTTGCCGAGGGTTACGACGACAAGGACTCGTATTCTCGGCCGCACCCTGCCGGGGACCCGGGACATCCATCTGGCGGCTTCGGCAGCCGTGCCTGCATGTCGCGTCCATCGCTGGCCATATGCGCAGACCCCCAGTGGTTCGGCAGGGACGACCACCACCCGGCATATACAGAGGCTCTCAAGAGAGCAGAGTCCCTTGGATGGCAGCTCACGCCTGTCGACTTCCGGCCACTGCTCCAACTCGCCCAACTGCTCTATTCGGGCCCCTGGGTTGCCGAGCGTTATCAAGCCATTCGCTCCTTCATCGAGTCCCATCCTGACTCCTTGGATCCCACTGTTGGAGAAATCATCAAGAGTGCAGTCAAGTACTCTGCTGCCGATGCATTTGAGGGACAGTATATCCGCCAAGACCTGACGCGCATCATACAAACGGCCCTGGCGTCCTTTGACGGTCTCCTGGTTCCAACCTCGCCAACGTTCCCAACCATTGAACAGGTCGCTGCTGCCCCTATTGCCGAGAACTCGCTTCTTGGGACATACACCAACTTTGTCAACTTTCTCGACTGGTCTGCCATCTCCATACCGGCCGACTATAGACCCGACGGTCTGCCATTCGGAATCACATTGATTTCCAATCACTGGAGAGAGCCCCAGCTCTTCTCTTGGACCCGACACTGGTTTTCTGGGAAAACGAGGACCTTGGGAGCTACATCCGTCCAGATAACGGAGCCTGAAGCGCCTGACGTACCAACACTCCCCGGGTATGTGCAGGTTGCTGTGGTCGGCGCACATCTCTCGGGATTCCCCCTCAACAAGGACCTCGTGTCCCGCAAGGCCATCAAGGTCGGTGCTACAACGACATCGCCGCGCTACAAGTTTTTTGCACTCGAATCAAAGGCTGGGCCCAAGAAGCCTGGACTGAAGAGAGTCAGCCCAGACGAGGATGGCGCAAAGATTGAGCTCGAGATCTGGAACCTTCCAGAGATCGCCCTCGCGAGCTTCATGGCAACAATTCCATCTCCACTTTGCCTTGGGAAGGTAGAGCTCATCGATGGCTCATGGGTTACCGGGTTTCTGTGTGAGCCATACGGCCTGGAGACGGCCACGGATATCACTGCTTACGGAGGATGGAGAGCCTACCAGGCTGCACTCAGCCAGAAAGCGCCCAGCCCTGCTCCGCCTAAGGCAGTCACCACCGTCTTGATTGCGAATCGTGGCGAGATAGCGGTGCGCATCATCAAGACGCTTCACAAAATGGGTCTCATGGCGGTTGCCATCTACTCCGACACTGATGCTGAATCTCCGCACGTCCGGGATGCCGACATGTCCTTGAGGCTCGAGGGCACCTCGGTTCTCGAGACCTATCTTAATGTGCAGCAGATTATCGGACTGGCCAAGTCAAACTCTGTAGATGCCGTCATCCCCGGATACGGGTTCCTCTCTGAGAATGCCGAGTTCGCCACTGCTGTCCAGGCAGCCGGCATGGTGTGGATTGGGCCTACGCCCGAACACATGGCTGTGCTGGGGTTGAAGCATCGCGCCAGGGAAGTTGCCATTTCAGCCGAGGTGCCCACCATACCGGGGAGCAAGGGCCTTCTCACGTCCCTGGAAAATGCGCTCGACGAGGCCGAGCGGATAGGCTTCCCGCTCATGCTCAAGAGTACTGCCGGTGGAGGAGGTATCGGACTAAGCCACTGTGCCGATGCCGACGGCCTCAAGAAGGTCTTTCACAATGTCCAAAGGCAGGCGGCTGCCAACTTTGGCGACGGCGGAGCGTTTCTGGAACACTATGTGGAGAGAGCGCGCCACATTGAGGTCCAGATTGTGGGTGATGGTACTGGCCGTGTCATGACCGCCGGCGAGCGGGATTGCTCTCTGCAACGCCGCAATCAAAAGGTAGTGGAGGAGAGCCCTGCTGTCATGGTTCCCCAGGATGTCAGAGATAACATGAGAGCCGCCGCCTCGCGCCTCGCCTCGTCTGTCAAGTATCTCAACGTTGGCACCGTCGAGTTCATCTATGACATGGACACCCAGGACTTTTACTTCCTCGAAGTCAATACCCGCCTGCAGGTTGAGCATCCAGTCACAGAACAAGTGACGGGCCTCGACTTGGTGGAGTGTATGGTTCTTGTTGCCACCGGTCAAGCAAGCCATTTGTTCTCGAGCTCTGTTCCCGTGTCGGGCGCCTCTGTCGAAGTTAGAATCTACGCGGAGAGCCCGCTGGAGCAGTTCCGTCCTTGCGCCGGGCGCATCACCAAACTCCGACTCCCGACTTCCCTTCGCGTCGACACCTGGGTAGAAGAGGGCACAGCAGTCACCACATCGTACGACCCACTGCTCGCCAAGCTCATAGCCTTTGGACGTGACCGCGATGAAGCCATTGCAAACTTGTCTCAGGGGCTTGAAGCCACGGTCATCGAGGGTGTCCAGACAAACCTTGAGTACCTGCGCCAAATCGTCACCTCGAGTCTCTTTCGAGACGGCAACTTTACAACCAAGTCCCTCGACACCTTCCAGATCATCTCACCCTCCCTCGAGATTGTGGATCCCGGGGCGCTCACCACGGTTCAGGACTTCCCAGGAAGACCGGGATACTGGAGTGTGGGAATCCCGCCAAGCGGTCCGGCAGACAATGTATCGTTTCGGCTCGCCAATCGACTCGTGGACAACCCGGCGGATGCTGCTGGACTCGAATGCACGCTTATGGGACCTTCGGTGAAATTCTATTGCGAGGCCATCATTGCCATTGCCGGAGCGGAAGCACCTCTTGAGTTGAATGGCGAACCCATTGCCTCGCACACCTCGCACCATGTACGGCCCGGCCAAGTCCTACGGATTGGCACCCTGACAAGCGGCTACAGGCTGTACCTGGCTATCAAGGGCGGAATTCAGGTCCCCGCGGTGTTTGGTAGCAAGTCGACATTCGAACTCGGCAAACTAGGTGGTTTCAACGGCCGTAAACTTCGTGCACGCGATATACTCCCGCTGCAGTCATCAACGCCCGAGTTGTCATTCACTCCCCGCTCCGCCAGCCCTGCTCCCATACCATCCCAACCACACGCCGAGTGGAGTATACGAGCGGTGCCTGGTCCCCACGGAGCCCCGGACCACTTCACACCTGACAGCGTCAAGACCCTATTCTCGAGCCCCTGGAAGGTGCATCACAACAGCAACCGACTGGGAGTGAGGCTCACGGGGCCTCGGCCGGAATGGGCTCGCGCCACAGGAGGCGAAGCTGGACTCCACCCTTCCAACATCCACGATAGCCCGTACTCGGTTGGGAGTGTGAGCTTCACTGGGGATGAGGCCGTGGCATTGACATGCGACGGCCCCAGTCTTGGAGGGTTTGTGGTGTTTTGTGTGGTGGCCTCTGCCGACCTGTGGAAACTCGGACAGGTCCGTCCTGGGGACACCATTCACTTCCAGGCCATTGATGTTGATGCAGCTCTGCAGCTAGAAAAAGAGTTGAATTGTGCTGTCGAGAACCTGGACCCTCTTCCGGTAGACGCGGGGGAGAATGCTGGTGTTTTGGCGGAGCAGGCGACGGCCAAGTCGGTTGTCCTTTGCAAGGTCGAGGCCAGCGGGTACCAGATGAGCGTGCGACAGTCGGGTGACCGAGCGCTTATGCTACTGCAAGAGGACAACTTTGACCTGCGGCAGAGCTTCAACATCCTGGCATTTTGTCGGCAGCACGAGAAGCGACCGATTCCCGGCGTGGAGGATCTGACACCCGGAGTGTCGAGTCTTCACGTCATCTTCACGGCTGGCCTCACGACGTCGACCATGATTTCTCGCATCAAAGATCACGTCAGCTCGTACGTGGTGCCCAACACAATGGCCTCGCGTACAGTGCACCTGCCGTTTGCCTTTGACGACGCCGTGTGCCAGGCGGCTGTGCAACGATACGCAGACACGATCCGTGACGAGGCGCCCTGGCTGCCCAGCAACGCGCGTTTCCTTGAGGAGGTGAATGGGATCAGCGATGTCGAGGCGCTGATGCACCGTGCGACGTTCCTCGTGGTCGGCCTAGGCGACGTCTTCATGGGGTCGCCGTGCGCGGTGCCACTCGACCCGCGCGACCGGCTGTTCGGCACAAAGTACAATCCGTCGCGGTCGTTCACGCCCAAGGGTGCCGTGGGAATCGGCGGCCAGTACCTGTGCATCTATGCCACGGACTCGCCGGGAGGGTATCAGCTCGTCGGGCGGACCAAGGAGATCTGGGACGAGGCGCGCGTGCCCTCTGGGCCCGTGCCACACGGCGAGGCGCCACCCTGGGCGTTCCGTCTGTTCGACCAGATCCGATTCTACCCCGTGACGGAGGAGGAGCTAGATGCCAAGTCGTTCGCGGAGCTGGTGCGCGTCGAGGAGGGACAGCTCGATCTAGCAGAGTACGAGGGTGTTCTCGACAGAGAGAGCGGAGACATCGCCGCGCACAAGGATGCGCAGGCACGGGCCATCAGCGCTGTGCCTTTCATCGACCAGCTCACGCGGCCATTTCACCCAAAGGATGCGGCCCGGGGCAGTGGCAGTGCGCGGGATGTGGTCGCTGGGGAAAGGGTCACGGCGGTCATGCCGGGGCGTTGCTACAAGGTCAATGTCAAGGAGGGGGATGTGGTGAAGAAGGGGGATATCTTGGTGAGTGCTGCTGCAAGGTACTGACTGATGAGATGGTACTAACCTGTGCGTGTAGGTATATGTTGAATCGAGCAAGATGGAGGTCGGATTGGAAAGCCCGGTGTCGGGGAGGTGTGTCGGTGTGCTGGTTGAAGCGGGGGATTTGGTCGAGGTGGGGGATGATTTGGTGGTGGTGGACGTGTGACGTAATATGTGCTTTCTGTAATGATGAATGGATATATGAAATGAGAAATTTGCAAGGGATTGCATTTGAAAGAGTTGTGAAAGACTTGACCTCGCAGAAACTGGAAAGAGCAGTCCATCGTGACTGCCGTGTGCGGGATGTAGGGCAGGTACGACAGCCATGTGAGTCAGATCTGACTGGAAGTTGCACGAGCAATCCATTTGATCCCATCAACATCAACATCAACTTGGACCGCAGTCTCTGCCTTATCCAGTGCAAAGCTGTTCCTACTCCACATCAGTTACACCCGGCTACCAGTACCACTTTCTTCTCTCACCAAGTGATTCAGCACCGCTTGCACCTTGCAGCCTGCACCATGTCGGAACCAACCGAGGAGGGCACCCCGCCCTTTGGCCCCCTCCACATCATCCCCCCCACCGGCCCGCACACCCACACGGCCATCCTGCTCCACGGGCTGGGCAGCTCCGGCCCCGAGTTCGCCTCAGAGCTCACGACAGATGTATTCGGCACGCAGCCCCTGCCCGACCTCCTGCCCAACTGGCGATGGGTGTTCCCCTCTTCGCCCGAGCGGTGGAGTACCACCTTCCAGGAGACCACGCCGTCATGGTTCGAGGTGACCTCGCTGTCGAACCCGCGGGCCAGGCTGGATCGGCAGATGCCCGAGATCAAACAGTCAGTTGAATATGTTTCGCGGCTGGTTCGGCACGAGATTGCTCTTCTGGGGGATGCCAAGGCAGTGGTCCTGGGTGGTATCAGCCAGGGTGCTGCCGTGGGGATGTGGACTCTCTTATCGAGGAGGCAGCAGCTGGGGGGATTTTTTGGGGCAAGTACTTGGTTGCCGTTTGCGGATGAGATTGAGGGGGTACTATCGGGGGCGGGAGTTGTTTCTGGGGATGCTCAAGTGGAGGAGGATGAGGGTATGAAGAGGATGGAAGCGTACATATTTGTGTTCGATATGATACATGGGTTGTCTGGAGCGGCTGAACTTCGGGGGATGCCTGTCTTCATGGGTCACGGGGTGGATGATGGGGTCGTGGATGTTATTCTGGGCAAGAGGGCTAGACAGGTGCTTGAGAAGGCGGGGATGGAGGTCCAGTCCCAGGAGTATGTCGGTGCAGATCAGGAGGGACATTGGCTCAAGGAGCCGGAGGAGGTTGATGATATCGCGGCATTTCTGAAATCTGTGATACCGGAGGTCTCTGATGCCTGAAGAGGTAGTCTTACGTCTCTCTCATGGCATTTATACGTGCCTATTGCATTGATCCATTACTAGATTACAAAATACTACATTTAAGAGCATTTCGCGATGAGCCTGGACTTGGATGGATGGATGGACACCAAGATAGGTACCTGGAAGATGGTAGCGTCTGTGTCAGGCCAGCCCACTTCCATGTTGGTCGACATGGTCCATGATCAGCCAGTTGGTTGGTTGCCTGGCTATTTTAAGCACGGCCAAGTTAAGCGCCGGGCGGAAACTAGTGGCACGCCTTCATCTAAATGGAGGCCCCCCCCTCACCTCTCAATCAACGGCTAAGCGTCCGTTCAAACTCTATCACCTACACGACCACGGAATAGTCTACTGGTCTAGGGATTGTTAAATCGCCAAAATGTCTGACCAGCCCGTCGAAGAGGACGGATGCATCGGCGTAACGTTTGAGAGAAAGTACTACCATCGCCAAGGCGCCTTCATCAAGAGAAACCTCCGCCCTCGCGAATACCGCACCGGCTATAAAGGCCTATACACCCCCCGCATGGGGAAGGAGCGACTACAGAACGAGGCGGCAGCGCTGGCCTTCATCCGCGAGAACACCAATATCCCCGTACCAAACGTCTACTGCCACTTTGAGGATGACGAGGCCTACTACCTGGTGACGGAATACATCGAAGGCGTGGCCATGGCTCGTCTTGACAGTGAAGAGAAGAAGGCGGTAGTGCGCAAGGAAGTCGAGGAGCATCTAAGGACACTCAGGGCCCTCAAATCTCGTCGCCTCGGTGGACCTACGGGCATTGTTATCCCGCCCTACCGTGTCACGATGCGGACAGAGACGGATGACTGGAACCTGAAGACCTCGGACAGTGAAGAATACAGCTTCTGCCACGGCGACTTTTCGCAGCACAACATCATTGTCGACCCGGGTACGCTCAAGATCAACGCTATCATCGATTGGGAGTATGGCGGCTTCTTCCCAGCTTCCTTTGAGGGCCTATTTTATCTACGGTCTGGGCCTTCCGCGGCCATTAAGGACGAAGTGGACGACTCGTTTGATCTCCTCGATTTCCTTGCTTCCAAATCCGAGAACCCGGCCTCCGTGGATAGACAAAGTGCTTCTAATTGATAAATATACCAAATATTAGTGCGCATAGCTCACAGCCAGGGGGTGAATATATCTATTGAGTGGTATGCCTTTAATGGTACATGTAGGCGTGTCTGACAATCGAGTAAAAAAGAGTCCAGCGACTAGTTGCACCATATTTCCGTGGCGACTCGTACATGTGCCTGTGGCTTCACGAGGGATTCGCAGTCTGGTAGCATTAGCTCTCTATCACCCAATATCTCACAACCCCTTCCGTCGCAAGCACACTTCTTGACTGGCACCGGGACCAATTGAAGCACTAGTGGCATGGTCTGTTAGCCAAGCAGACGGTTACAGTCTTTGACAACTTTCACGTCATCGCCATCAGAGGCGAAATGCCTAGCAGGCCCCAAGAATAGTCTCGTGATAGTCTTTGCGATGTAGAATGATGAGGTTTCAAGTTCATGACATTCTGTGTGACCTTCGGAACTGCTAGATTAGTGTTAGACGGGTGCTGAGTTGACTCCCGTGACTCCCAAGGCCGACCGAGTTGGCCGGCCCGCGACCTACTATGGCGGCTCACCATGACAAGATGGTAGGCTATCATCCTGAATTGCTTGGAAGCCTTGCGGTACTTCCTGTGAGGCTGATCTCACTGTGATGCGCATTGGTGTTGCACGGCCATAAATGGAGGCCCGTCAACGTATCGCCACAGTCACAATGAGCCAGTTCTAGGCATCAATGATATCGTTCTCGGGCGGCGTCGTATACAGCAATCGAGCGCATTGTTCACGAGACGAGATATACGACCGGTGCATAGGTCGACCCCAGCGTACATGTAGATGGAGAACGGACATAAATAAGCGGCTTCCTTCCACTCTGGATTGAGATATGTACATCCATCCTACAACCGTCTTCAAACTCTTCATCTACATCATATCATACTCATTACTCATTACAGTCCTCTCCTAACGCTGTCAAGCAACTGAATCCACCATGCCTTCCGAAGTCGTCCTGTGCAAGCATTGCAAGACCAGTGTCTCCACTACCCAGGCGATCTGCTACAACTGCAACAAGTCCCCGCACTACTAGGTAAGGACCTCCGGTTTGCGATTGTAACGCAGCATCAAGACTCACATTGTATATTGTTAGGGCGGCCTTACGGGCTTGAGAAGCTGCCATCTGCCTTCGATCAGCTAGGTCAAGGCGGCGGGCAACATGAGGATCTGGAAGTGTTCGTCTTTTTGTTTTGTTTTTGAGATAATCTTTTGCGTTGCAATTTGATGACGGTCGAACGACGCCGGAGGAGATGCTGGCCCGGGACGGCGCTGGACTGTGGCATCGAGCTGAGGGTGTGAAGAGGACGGTGAAGGACGCAAGATTGAAGATTGTCAATCTCTACAACGCACAGTTCAACAGCGCAACAATATATCAAGGTAGAAGTACCTTGACGGGTGCTTTTACCGAGATATACGTTGCAAGCTTCTTTTTGAATACAGTCTTTTGAAATTATCTTCATTCTTGCACAAGTTGCGACAGTGACCTGATGTGTGCCACGGAGTATGCCTTCGTGTGCCTGTATAAGTGCTGCTTGTGAGTGCTACTTCCATGATGGAGGGTTTCTCATAGGGATATATAGTCATCGTGAAGATAGCCCAATCTTAGTATAGCTCTCTCCCGTAGTCTGGTTGAACTCTGTATAGTGGTTACAATGCCAACCAAACTCACAGTTTCAACTACCGAACAGCCAGCCACATGACTAAATGCAAGCCTTTGATGGCTTACAGGAGGACCATGAGGGCAGCAGCAACGAAGTTGATAATGCCTGTGATATTGAGAATACTTGGTCAGCTTTTGCGACATGCGGGCATGGATAGAACGATTGGAACTTACCCATGGCCATTGTGACACCGGACCAACCGAGCTGTGTCTTGATCCAACCCGCTGTAATATCACTCCGGTCAGTGCATGTATCCTTGAACACCAAGTATTAATAGGCTGCAACTGCCGACGAACCTATTATAGGACCCAATAAGAGTCCTCCCGAGTATGAGAATTCGAACAAGGCATACTGCAATGATTGATTAGCATCGACACTCCGTCAGAATACAAGAATCCGTATGTAAGTAAGACCAACCGCTTGAGCCGAGGCTCCGTTTGGACCAAACCGTCCGGGACGGGTCTGTTCCATCTCCTCAACGACATGAGAGACCCCGCTGAGAACGGGCGTCATGACCATGCACACGGCAATGCCAGCTATTCCCAGACAGACGTACAGGCCGACTGTCTGGGGGAGCTCTCCACTCACGTGGAAGCGCAGGGCTGCCAGGGCCGCGCCGCAGATGGCCGACCCGGAGGAAGCGACTGGTCGATAGCCTAGCTTGGCACACGCGCGACCTATATAGAAGAAAGGTTATCTGTTAGTCGGGTGGCATGTTGATTTCGATCTCGCCAATCGAACTTGAATTAGTGAAGTAATGGACACTTACCGACGATAGGCGCCAAGACAGCCGGCACCATCAGCGGAATGAAAACAAGAGAGGTATCAAACGGGCTGGAGCCGGCAACCTCACGCAGATGAACGGGTAGGGTGGCCTCAAAGGACGCCATGGTGACGGCCTGAGAAAATGCGCAGACGAGGTTGGCCGCGAACCGAGCGTTGCGAAGCAGGGCCCAGTACGCAGGTTCAGCAGAACCAGACGACTGCGGCTCCTCGGAAAATTCCGGCGGTCCCTGATCCTCCTCTTCGTCTTCTTGCTGGGCACAGTTCATGCCATCACATGTAGATTGACCCTCGACACATGTACGGGTATTAGTACATGTACAGCGAACATTGTCTTGCTCGCCCAGGGTCCCCGCAATGCTTGCGTAAACTGGCTCGTGGCGCCGATGCCAGCTGGTTCTCTTGTCCGAGCGGTTGCTCAAAACTGAGCCAGAGCGTACGCTCTGGCTTTGCGGCTCAGCACCATCGACGTAAGCCGGGACATCCACGGGGCCGGACCCCGAGCGACTGCGCGCGTGCCACTTTGCGCCAGGATTGGAGCCTATGCTGAGAGGGCGTGGGCGTGGCTGGCCCAGCAGTGGCGACTGTTCGGATGGCACATGAGCCGGTCCCTCGGCCTCGCCCTCCTCGCGGTCTTCACCCCGGTCACCACCTGTATTCTTTTTCTCAATGAGAAGGAGCCGCAGAATGATGTCAAGACCCAGCAGCCCGACAGAGAGACCCATGACGCCATGGAACCCTGCGACTGTGTAAATCATGCCGCCGAAGATGGGGCCGACGATGGTGCCGGCACTGAAGCCGACGCTGACGTAGCCCATCGCCACGGGGACTCTCTCCTGAGACACCGTGTCTGTGAGCAGGGCCAGACCGACGCTCCAGACCGCCGCGGAGGCCATGCCCTGCAGGAAGCGGCCGATGCACACGAGGGCTACCTGGTGGGCCACCCAGAGGATCACCGTGGCTCCCACAAAGGAGAGGAGGCCGACGAGGAGAGATGTGCGGCGGCTTTTCATATGGTCTGCAATTGAAGCTGAAGTTAGTTGCTTTTCTCTGCCCGACACACGAGGAATCAGGAACGTACCGGCAAGGTATCCGAAGATCACTATGTAGTATTGGAGAAAAGGCCCCGACGTCAGTTAATCATTCAACCACGAACAGTTGTGTACTCTGAGAGTTGAAGTTGACGAGTCTCTTACCTGCTCCTAAAAGGTTTCCACCGCCCGAAAGGCCGCTTGCAAGAGAGGTGAACAGTTGGACTAAAGACGGGAAATGTCAACAGCGCTCATATGTACGGACTGCCAATATCCATGTCTGTATCGATACAAACATCAATGGACATATGTGCATTGCATACCTTGGTCCGGATCTATAACACATCTTGTCCGTAGGATGGTTGGAAGGATAGGAATCAAAATGCTTTTCTTGGTCGTTAGAATGGAACTATTCCCCAAGCAAAAGTGAAATCAAACGCTTCAAGACTTCATGTTCCATACCCGTAGAGAAATGTGTCCTTGGCACATGGTCAGTTCGAAGGAACCTTTAGAGCACATAATCATCCATATACAGAAGCTTACCGTGAAAACAGCAATAATGACTGTGGTCTCGACAAAGGTGTCGCTAGAGCGCCAACCTTGACCCCATTGCGCTTTCATCATGGACCAGAGGCAAATGGTAACCTTTCTAATGCAGTTTTCCCTGTTCTCTGTAATATGCTGGGGGTTAGCATAAGAAGTGGATGAGGTGCTGCATCAAGTACATGTATGTATGCGTCTGGTGCATGCAGGATGCATGTCAATGCAGCGGGTGGCGAGAGTTTGGGCAGAACTTAGGAGGCGGGGGGGAAAGAACCGATATGAAAGTTGCCGTAGGAACTTCAATTCAAGGGACATATAACATAGTAATAGTGCACGTAATTCAAATGGCCGATCCAAAGGCTTCTCTAAACACAAAAGGGGGCGGGGGGAACGGACGTTCCGTGCAGGTGGCTTGCGCTTGTCTCTCGAGCCGTCCCGTCCCTACCGTGATTGCCGAATCGAACGCTTCCAGCTCCGGGCTGACCAGACAACCTTGTCGATCTTTGCCCCAGACATGCGCCGTGTTTTGTACGGCCTCTGCCATTCAGGAACAGAGTTGCGCCTAGGTCTGAGCCCGAACATACATGCAGCATTGTATGCATTCACTGTATCTACCGGAAGTTGACCAAGAGGCGACTGGAGATGTGACTGTGGACCAATGACTATAGATATACATGTACTCGCACTCGATCATGACACTCGATCATGACGGAACATACATGATGAATCAAGTAGGGGAAAAAATACACCGGACGTTCTGGTAGGGGATTTCACACTGAGATCCCGGTGATGTCTTTCCCCCCCTGCGAGGTATGTACATAATAGTAGCTGACGACTGAGAGAACGTCTTTCCTTTTTTTTGTTCGCACACCCCTCCATACCCCTGAAACAGCCCAGAGACAGTGATACATCATTGTATAAGTGATGTGATATATGAAGGGTTCAAACCGAAATAGAAAAAAAGATAAAAAAGAATACAGATACAAAAAGAATACGAGCTGGATTCAGCTACTGAATGTTTCCGAGATCGAAGGCATCGCACGGTATGATTTACAAATGTACATGGAGGATGGCGAGATCGGACGGCTCCTGGAACTACATAGACGTCCGCTCGGCATAATATATACATATACATGTGAGTTCCAGTCTCTCTGCTCTCGTGTTCGACTTCCTATTTCATCACACAACGTCCGGAGTATACTCCTGAGATCAATTTCGAAATATATAAACCAACGCCCCCCCTCCTAGACCTTTCCAGACCAACATACACCATGCCTAGCATTTCCGAGCTCACCACCCCTCCCAGGCTTCCGAGCTGCCTGATTCCCACATCGACCCCGGCTGATTCTGATGGCTCGCACGGGAAGTCGCCCGCTCGCGAGAGCATCACGGCTGCCATCGACGGCCGCTGGGGTGCCTCGGAGCGTCGCCTGCAGGACGAGGGCATCCAGTTCCATGTCGCCCTGAAGGCAGCCTGGGCCATGGTTTTGCAATGCTACGTCCCGTCGGATGTTGTCTCGTTCGAGTACAGGGCTCTGGAGATGTCCAGCAATGGACATGGAGCTAGCACCGAGAGCTTCCGGGGTCACAGCGGGGGCAACGGGTTGAGAAACAGCTCCAACGGCTTTTCCAACGGAAGCACCGGTCTCAGAGGAAGCATTCATCCCGATGAAGGGGTCCACGATCTTGGAAACAACTCCACAGATAGCAGCACTCCTAGTGACAGTTCCGATGATGAGGTCTGCCGACAGGGACTGAATCGCATGAGCATTCGCCTCCCCAACTCTCAGCTCTGCCTCATGCGTGTCGAAAGTGCCGACGACATCTTCGATTTCATGAAGCGCATCAGTGGCGCAAATACGAGTCCCGTGCCCTCGGTTCCCAGCGGCAAGAACGTCCTCTTTGTGTCCCCGGTCCCGCTCGCGCAGACGTGGAACACAGAACTCATCTTCCGTGACCATGATGGTTCGAAAACAAGCGGCTCTCCGGTACGTCTCATATATCAAAGCCAACACACAGATGAGCCGAAATGATTACATGATACTGACGATATGCGCAATCCCAGATCCTCGCTCCTCTGTCCGTGACCGTCACAAAGACCCCTGATCACCGCCTGCGTACCGAAGCATCATATGACACCGGCCTCATAAACGAGAACCTGGCCTCCAGCATGCTCGATTCCTTCGGCAGCATCCTGGCCGACATCCTGTGCGACCCGCACGGGCCTATTTCTAGCACCGAGGCCTGCTCGCTGCGCGATCGCCGCTTTATCCACGAGAACACGCGGGACCTGGAGCCAGCACGTTGTGAGCTCGTGCACGATGTCATCGGCCGCTTCTGCCGGACCACGCCGGGCCGTCTCGCCGTGTGCAGTGCAAGCGACGGTGACATGACGTACGGCGAGCTGGACGACTTTTCGAGCCGTCTGGCTCACCACCTGGTGCGTCTCGGGGGCGTCGGCCCAGAGCAGTACGTGTTCAGCGGCTTCAGCAAGTCTATCTGGGCTATCGTGTCGCGTCTGGCCATCATGCGTGCCGGGAGCGCCTACGTCTCCATCAACGGCAGCAGCCCGCCCGCTTATCTGCGGGACGTCGTGCGTCGGACAAAGGCCCGTATCATGATCACCCTTCCCGAGCTCGAGGAGAAGTACAGCAGCTACGTCGACAAAACGGTGCCCGTGTCGCGCGCCTTCCTCGAGGCCCTCCCTCGTTACGACGCCCCTCCCGT
This sequence comes from Geosmithia putterillii, assembly GCA_900188575.1. Classification (NCBI taxonomy): domain Eukaryota; kingdom Fungi; phylum Ascomycota; class Sordariomycetes; order Hypocreales; family Bionectriaceae; genus Geosmithia; species Geosmithia putterillii. The sequence goes on along the minus strand of FYEU01000320.1, from coordinate 1,411,332 downwards.
CACCGACGTGCGCCCGGACAACGCCTGTCTCGTCCTCTTCACGTCCGGCAGCACGGGCGAGCCCAAGGGCATTGTCCAGACACACCAGGCCTATGTGACGGCCATTGCAGACTACACGCGGCGCCTGGGCCTGGGACCGCACACGCGCTACTTCCACCTGGACGACTACCACTACGACATCAGCAACATTGAGATGTTCGCCCCGCTGTCCGTCGGAGGCGCCTGCATCGTCCCGAGTTGGTACAGCCTTGAAACCTTACAAGTCGCCGATGTGACGAGTAACATCCAGGCCCTGAGACCGACCATTGCCTTCTTCACGCCCACCTTGCTCGCCAAGATGACCGACCTGGACGCGCTGTCGTCCCTCGAGACCATCTGCGTGGGTGGCGAGCTGGTCCCCACCAGCGTCGCAGCACGCTGGATCTCCAAGAAGTCCGGAAAGACGCGCCTCGTCAACCAATACGGCATGGGCGAGGTGGCTGTGGCGTGCACGCTGAACCAGAGCCTCCGCCCTGAGGAGAGCAGCAACGTCGGCCGGTCCGCATCGGGCGCCATCTGGATTGCCGACCCAGCCTGCCCCCAGCGTCTCATGCCTGTCGGAGCGGTCGGCGAGATCATCATCGAGGGCCGCCATCTGTCGCGTCACTATCTCCCGCCCCTCAGCGAGGCCACTGCTCGGCCGCCCACCGAGGCCGTCTTCCTTGACGGTGCGCCTGGGTGGCTGCAGCAGGTGCACCCGGACCGCGCCACGGCCATCGAGCAGTCGCCCAAACAGGGAGCTGGCATGATGGCCACGCGTCTCTACCGCTCAGGTGACCTCGGCCGTCTGCTTCACGACGGAAGCATCCAGCATCTGGGTCGCAAAGACACCATGCTCAAGCTTGACGGCTGTCGTGTCGAGGCCTTGGATGTGGAGCACAATGCGCGCTCGTGTCTCGGTTCCTCTGACGCCATCGTCGTCGACATTGTCGGGGAGATTGGCGGTGGTCGTCGAGACCCCATTCTTGTTGCTTACCTGTACCTTGATGGCAGAGATGGTACGTCGACGGCGCCGGGGAGCAGTCTGAAGAGGCCGGTTTGCTCCATTGTCGACGCTCAGACAGATCAGGTTGGTGCCGCCAAGGTAGATGAGATCAAGCGAGCTCTTGCCAGGGTCTTGGATAGTTACATGATTCCTCAGCGTTGGTTCCTCCTCAGCTCTTTGCCGCGGACGCCGTCGGGCAAGACGGACCGCAAGACTTTGCATGTCATGGGACAAAAGGAGTATATGCAGGAATCTTTCTAGTTTTCCGCCTTGCTAACCAGCGGCTGGTAATTGGACTGCTCGGATAGATTTGGAATGACAATGTTGGTTGGTGTGAACTGCGCTGATGTACATTTATTGATGTATACGAAAGGCGTGTTTGAAGTTTCAGCACTCTGTAGAGCAGGCAGACGACATGTAACCCTAGATTAGCTGCTCTGTGTCTTACCTACATGTACTAGTTATCTATTTCCCCAAGCCTTCATGTACATGCATGTAACGTTTGAGCCCATTAGTACATGTCCATGCCATACTATCATCGTGTCATCCTTCACTACACACTTCAGCATACATGTATACATGTAGGTGGCATTTTAGACTAAACTGGATGTATCTGGGGTTTTCAGTCGGACAAAAGTACAATCTCCAATTCCTACTGCTCAACTATGCTATTTACCGGCCTCCTGGACAAGGCCACCTCCCCAAACCCCGCCACGAGTGGCTTTTTCAACGAGACAGCCGTGTTTCTGAATCTTCCAGCAGCAGTAGTCGAATCCAAAGCGGTCTTCATGGCGGCCCACGACCGTGCAGCTCGCCCCGCATGGTCCTCGATGGTTCGCGGGTCGGGATCTGCCAGAGATCGGGAGAAGACCTCAAACGCCATAGGGCCTTCCCAACCAAGGTCGACAAAGCAGGCCACAATCTCCAGAATAGGAAGGTACCCTCCACGCTCTCCCTCACACGGAAAGAGGCGAGCGTTTCGAGACCAGCTCATGCGATGTGGCTGGCCTGCCACATAAAATGGGTGCCCGGGTAATAAGGGCTCGTCGAGACGCTCGCCATCGGCGACCTGCACGACGAAGACGCGGCGGAAGTCGACGTCCCTCGCAAGGCGACTGAGAGACTCAGCCAGGCTGGCCACGGCAGTGTCGTACCTACCGCGAAGGATGCCACTAGGCATGGCCGGGTCGGCGTAGGCGGCACACGCAATGTTGAATGTGTCTAGGGCAAGTCCCACGTTTGGGCGGTCGATAGTCTTGACTAGGTTCCAGGCTTGCTCCCAGAGCCAGACATGGTCTCCCCACGCGATGGCCTCGTAAGCAATTCGGACAGCGGGAGAGCGGCCAGCAGCCACCGCCGCCATTTCTTGAAGATCCGAAGTGATTAGGCCAACATCGCCTGATGTACGCGGGGACCCGGTTTCGGGATCTGGTCCGAGGAAGTTCGAGGCCACCAACAGAGTATCTGACCCTAGAATCTCGAGGATGTCAAGCCAGAGTGGAAGCTCCCGGCCCAGAAGCCTTCTAGTCTCCTCTCGGTCAATGAGACCCTCGAAGAACCGAAAGGGCTGCAGGTTCAGAATGGTGATGCCAAGCCTGCGGCATAGGTTCCTGGTGGTACGGGCGGCCTCCAGCAACGCCACAGCACGGTCCTCGTGGGGTTCGAGGGGAGGGAAGCCTGCGAGGCCTTCGAGGTCGTCAAAGAAGAGCTCGATGGCTAGGATCCCATGGCGGGCCACAGCCAGGAGCTTCTTCTCGAGACCATGGTGGACAGGCTGGCCGAGGGAGATGGTCGTGATGGCTGGGGTGTAGGACATGGTTGATCAGGGTTCAAGACTGGAGTATAACTAGAGGGTCTTGGGCTGATGATGGTGGCTGTGTTGGAACGGAACGGAACGGTCCCGTGGTCTTGGGGAACAGCTCCTACAGAACAGCAGAACGGAACATGTATTTGTATGTTAGTGATCCACGCGTGCCGTTGTTCAGCGCTCTTTTTCCTCCGTGTCATTGATGTTCGTGGTCTTTGCCACCTTCATTGCATGTATGTTTTGTTGTCGCCGTAAACCTCGTGATGCATACAACCACAACGCCCAGCTGAGCGGAACAGTCAACAAGGACATGATTGACCGACTGTGGCGGGCTGAGACGAAACTGATGATAGTCCAGACTCCTGACCGGGAGATGGCGAGCTGCATCATGGAGACACGGCAACGTCCCGTCCTCGTGTCTCATGCAGGTGCAGCTGCGGCTGATGCACATATAAGCCGCCACCAGCGGCCTGGTTGGCTGGCAGTTGCAGACGTAGATGCCTCGCCACGTTCAGTATTGAGAAAACATGGAAAATCATGCCTCATAGTGCCGAGTCGTACATAGACTCTGGGACAGAAACTCACGGATCGGGGCATAAGGCGTCAACTGCGGTGTACGGTACATCATCAAAAGTGCTCTCACCGTGCCGGCGCGGGCCGGCGATACGAGATGACGTAGTCGGATATGTATTCAAGACGAGAAAACATGACGAGGTACGTGAATTAGCAGCGTAAACGATCGGGATGGGGAGCATGATTGAAGCTATAAGTGTAGAAGGGCGACGGGTCGTCGTCGTCTTCTTCTTCCTCCTTCTCTTGCTACACAGTGAAAAGGACATAACATGGAGGCCATATCCAGATTCGCCCAGCTCCATCACCTTCCGGAAATTATCACGCGTCCAGAGTCTCCAGACAAGACCAAATCCACCGAAACTATGGGCTACGAGCACTATCCCATCGCCGGCATCCAGACGGGCCGCGGGGCCAACGGCTCGGTTCCTGAGCGCCAGGAAATCACCGACTGGTCGTCCAAGCCTGAGAATAGCACTCAGGTCAACCTGTACTTGCTGGCTCTCCGCCGCTTCCAGGACAAACCGCCTGGTCAACGGGACTCTTGGTTCCAGATTGCTGGTAAGTACATGTATATATAGACATGTATTCTATGTTGTTCTGTCCTACTATGAGACTACACCTATAGGGTTCTTTGCCTGGGAGCATCTTTGGCACTTACAGTCACTAATATCCGATTCACCAGGCATTCATGGCATGCCATACAAGGCCTGGGATGAGCCCGACACGACTCAGGCAGAGGTTGGGAAGAAGGGCTATTGCACCCACGCCAACCCGCTGTTTCCTGTTTGGCACAGGCCCTACTTGATGCTCCTCGAGGTATGTATTACAGTCCATGTGCTCTCCCGTTCGACATTGGCGGTGATGAGGCGAATGCTGACCCCAACACAAGAACCAACTGTACGACATCATGAAAAAGGAAATTATCCCCGAGGTCCCCCAGGACAGACGCGAATCCTGGGAGAAGGCAGCCGACACGTGGCGTCTCCCCTACTGGGACTGGGCGACCAGGCCCGAGGCACCAAAGCTGACGTCCATCCCGCGAGTGACGGTGAAGATGCCCGACGGGAGCGACGCCGAGATGGACAACCCGCTGTACCAGTTCAAGATGCCCAATGACAAGCTCTTTGAGACCGAAGACGTGGGTGGCATAGATGGCGAGGACGGCAGAGTGGAGGTACGTGAAGAACATTACATATGTATTCTTGAACACATGCATGTACATACATGTACATGTGCATACGCAAGACCCGGGCTGGGGGCTTTTGAAAGGAGTGCAACTCCCATTCAAGTCCCGGGCTTTCAAGCACGAGTTGGAGACCACATGTAGCTAACCGCGGACCCTTGGCAGTACGGAAAAACATACGCCACAAGCCGGTGCCCCAAGAAGGACGAGATCGACCCCAAGAGCAAGGCGTGGATCGAGGGCGTCGTCAACACCGAGGACATTGCCGCCCGGTTCTCCTCCCACAAGCCAACCGAGGACGACCTCGGGGAGGACGTCAAGAGCCTCGCCGTGGCCGAGCTGGTCTACCGACTCTTCACCATTCCCCTGTCATACACCGACTTTGCCACCTCGGCCATTGACAAGGACAACCAGGGGCTGACCGGGGGCCTCAGCCTCGAGTACATCCACAACAACATCCACTGGTGGGTGGGCGGCGATGGCGGCCACATGGCGCAGATCCCGGTCGCCACCTTTGATCCCATCTTCTGGCTTCATCACTGGTACGTTTGTCTCATGCCCTAGTCATTAACAAGCACAAGATACCACGCCGGACATGCATGTATACATGTACGCAGGTGTACTACTTGCTGACTCCCGGATGTAGCAACATTGACCGTCTCTTCGCGACCTGGCAAGCCCTGAACCCAGACAAGTGGTGGGTGTCATCCAAGCAGGGCGAGTTTGACCAAAAGGTCATCGGCCTGCCGGAGACGCAGGAAGTCACGCCTACAACGCCCCTGCGCCCCTTTCACAAGGACAAGGCCGGCAACGTGTGGACCCCCAACGAGGTCCGCGACCACGTCAAGCTCGGCTACACGTACACGGGCCTCACGCCGTGGGACAAGGCCTACCAGCGCAGCGACGGCACGCCCGACCTCGACGCCTATCGCCGGGCCCTCCTGTACGGCATCAACAAGAAGTACGGCAAGGTCCGCAGCGGGGCACTCGAGACCCTCGATCAGGCCTACAGCAGCGCCCCCAGGGGCCCATCGCGCGCCGTCGCCATCGCCATCGCCGACAACGGCCCCGCCACGGCCATCGCGCGCTCCTCGGGGTCCGGCCCGGCCAATGGCCCCCCTCCACTCCCCGGCGGCATGAATGTCATCCGTGGCGGCGAGGCCATCGAGTCCAACGATTTCTCCATCAGCCTACGCTTCTCGCGCTTTGCCCTGGGCGGCCACCCGTTCGCCATCACGGTGCACCTTGCGCCGCCGCCCGACAGCGGCCTCGCCCGCGACCCGACCCGTGATTACGTCGGCTCCGTGTACAACTTCAGCCAGCCTGCCGTCGTCAACGGCGTCGAGGTCTGCAGCAACTGCACGGATCTGCAGCGCGACGATGTCCGCATGTCGGCTTATCTCCCTGTCAACTTGCTCCTTGGGAAGCTCCTGAAGGAGAACGGGCTGTCCTCGCTCACCAAGGAGGACGTGTCCACGGTCCTCCAGCGTCTGTACTGGCGTGTCAACCGGGTAAGTCCTTTTTTCCTATCTCTCAGCTTTTAGCGTGTACCACGCCAGATAAAATGGCATCATATGTGTGTTTGTCAGGCTAACAGCCCTGGTAGGACGGCAAAGAGCTTCCCGACAATAGGCTCTCGGCACTGGCTCTAGAGGTCATCGTTTCCATTAACACGGCAACGCATTTCAAGGACGATGAAAAGGGCTCCTCATTTGAGAACTTTGTCGTCATCCCGTCGCTCGGCACCACGCCCAGTGGTGGTGGTGGTGGTGGCGGCAGTGGCAGTGGCGGTGGTGGTGCTACCGGCGGCGGCGGCGGCGGCGGACGTGCCAGCTGGGAAACGTAAGTCCAACAGTGTTTTGATATAGAACGGTGCTTCTATATACTAGGTATATATTGTGAAGTTTAGGGACTAATCTATTTCAATCAACCTCCCAGGCCGTCGACGACGCAGTACCTCTCCGTCCGCAAGACCCTGAAGCTCAACAAGTCAGTGGACACGGGCGGTACCATCACCGTCCAGTCCTTCTCCATCGACCTCAGCAGGCCGACCCATGGCAAAGACGACAGCTCGGGGATCTACTTGATGCACTTTGAGGGTGGGGACCCCCACGACGAGAGCAACTACGACTTCCCACTGAGCATCTCGATCCGCCGCGACAAAAATAACAGCAACTACAACAAAATTCGGCTCAACGAGAGGCCTGCTCACCGGGGATGGGGTCAGCAGGACGATTTCAACGTCCAAAACGAGTGGTTCCGCTCTGGGAAGCCCACCTTCAAGGTCGAGGTGGAGCAGGGCCAGTTTGTCGTCTTCATCGACGGTGTGCGTATCCGTGCCAGAAGGCGCCAGCTGACAAGGCCCATTACGCATGTGCAGTACTGGGTCACGCAGGATGATATGTCCACATCGGCGCTGTCCTATGCCCTTACTGTCAGAGTCCCTTGATCGTCTGGATTACTTTGGATGTATGTGGTCAGCCAGTTCATGGTTGCCGCTCATGATACATGTATGGTGAAACGGCCTTGGAGGATATGAGCTTGGGTACGGATCCTGGATAAGATTGCAAGATTGGAGACAACTAGTTACAATGAATAAAATGTGATATTGAGACTGTGGACGCTACTTGAGTATTTCTGTTTAGTGACATTGCTGCGTCTAAGCATACATTGGTTTACCAATACAGGAAGACATTAAAAAGCTCTTAGATGGCTCATATTGAATTGATCACTGTTACACACATGGATCTACCCCGTACAGAAGTCTAAGGGAAAACAATAAATCAGACTACTTCTCTTGGGGCTCTAGAAGATAAGAGACATCAACCCGTTTTTATGTCGGCTGCTAGACTTGGTCTTGTGGGCTGGTCTTTTTTGTGTACGTAGGGTATAATAACCTGGCCGCCAACTCGATCCAGTTACATGCATGATTGCTGCATGTACAGTGCGTGTAGTAACAGCGCAATTATGAGGATAATGGAAACTTCCCGTCTTTTGAATTCACTGGCAATTCTCATCACGGAAGAAGATTCTGCGTTGTAGCTGTTTCATGTACGTGGCCAACAGTATGGATAATGCTTTAGCCACGCCAGAACTCTTGCTGCGATGGCAAATTCTGGAAGGGGCCTCTGAAACAAAGACAAGGATATTGAACATAATCCCCGGAAGCTTCATTCGGCAGACGACCACGCTGCAGGTTAAACTCGGACCGCCGGGAGGCCGCCGCGCAAACTTCAGACCACGCCATGGCAGGGGTGGCATGAATCCTTGAAATATTTCCCGGACAATTGCATTGACTCCGGTACTCAGTGTTGGCTGGTCTTGCTGCCGATCCATATCTGCATGTTGGACTGTTGCTTGCGGCATCGCCAGGTTGGGGATGCCGTTGCATCTAGCGGGCGGTGGTATCCCTGGTCACCTGAAATGGCATACGAAGTAATAATGGAATAGTTTCGCTAAACTAGCAAGTATAGAAAGTCGGCCGACAACAAAGGCTCATGGAAGTTGTGGGAGGAAACATTGAATGCTCGAAACCGCAGTGTAAAAGATCAATGCCCCCCGATGCTGGCGAAAAGACCACCAAGTCATCGAGGCCTAGCACCTTCCAGTCTGAGTCTGTGGTGGTATGCGGGGCCACTCATAAGGTGACGGATATTGCCGACTTTCGAACCAACGAAAGGCCAATACGAGACGAGACGGAGTTTGCGTCTTGCTCAATTCTCTTCTTCAAGCCCCTCTTGTCCGGTTTATTCCCCTGGAAACATTTCCAGCAGAACCCGAAGAAAGATCGACTGTTCCATTTTTCTTTATTTCGCGTGTTTGTGTACCACTTCAATGCTTCCGTGACTCCGTCGCTCCGTGGACGTGGTAATACGACTTGGACGGCTGCCACGCCACCTCGGCCGGGGGGTCAAGCATAAACTTATGGGTTCCAACGCCAGTTCCGTTGGCCAGCTGCAGCCTTTCGGATGAACTGTTACATCGCTTATGCATACTCGTACTTACTACTTTGTACTCCGTACTCATACGCACAAGTATGAACCCGGTAAAAGAAAAACAAACAAAAAAATACCTCATTGTGACTCGTGGGAGCAGCCGTGTTGGTTCTCGAAACAAAACTCCGGCATATCGGTATCGAATCACGGGCCTAGCTCCGGCCATGGAAAGCGGGGCCGGACCTAGCCCCCGGAGTGCTGCCCTGTCAAACCATGTCTACTTCGTACCCGGCCACGGCATGCCTGCTCATTCACATTGACACTGCCAGCCAACACCCGTATGCATGGGATTTCTGCACCGGGGAGCACTCCTCGCATGATCCGTCTCCCTGGGCCAAGCCGTCCTTCCTTCCGAGACCTCTCTCCACGTGACAAGTTGTCCCCCCCTCATTGAGTTGTCGGGAACAAGGACATGGACTAATGGTATTTCCAGCCAGTTCCCACCCGAGATTGATCTCAATACTACTCCTTCTCCAAGTCCATACCCACCGACACTTAAAAAAAGTCGAACCCATCCACCATGCCCCCCAAAGACGCCAGCAGCCCGGGGAGCAACAGCACGGGGAGCAGCGGGCCGGAGATCGAGGTGGACGAGACCCACGGCGACGAGGCGGGCGCCGACGAGGTCTCCACAGCGAGCACCTCGATCCGGAGCAGCATCGTCGCCTACGAGTGGAAGCACGGCCGACGCTTCCACAGCTACCAAGCCGGGTCGTACAGCTTCCCCAACGACGAGCGCGAGCAGGACCGTCTGGACATGGTGCACTACGGGTTCCGCCTCCTGCTGAATGACAAACTGTTCCTCGCGCCCATCGACCCAGACGACAGCCTGACCATCCTGGACATCGGGACCGGCACGGGCCTGTGGCCCATCGACCTTGGCGACGCGTACCCGGGCGCCGCCTCCATCGTGGGCAACGACCTGAGCCCCATCCAGCCGTCGTGGGTGCCCCAGAACGTGAAATTCATCGTCGATGACGTCGAGGCCGACTGGGCAGACGACACGCGCTACGACTACATCCACGTGCGGTACATGTCAGGCTCGATCAAGGACTGGCCGCGCCTCATCTCGCAAATCTACAACAATCTCAAGCCCGGGGGGTGGGTCGAGTTCCAGGAGTCGTCCAACACGCTCTACTCCGAGGACGACACCGTCACGCCCGACAACGCCCTCGTCAAGCTCATGAAGGGGTTGGTCGAGGCGTGCGACCGCATCGGACGCACCATGGACCCGGCGCCCTCGTTCAAGAAGTGGACGGAGGAGGCGGGGTTTGCCAACGTCGAGGAGCAACGGTTCAAGCTGCCGGTGGGTGGGTGGCCCAAGGATCCTAGGCTCAAGGAGGTGGGGACGTATGTTGGGCTGAGTTTTCATGATGGCGTTGATGCTTTTACGGCCGTTACCTTTACGGATATCCTGGGCTGGCCGCGCCCCGAGGTCGAGCTTCTCAATGCCGAGGTGCGTGCTGCGACGAGGAAGAAGGGTGTGCATCCGCTGTTTGACTATATCGTTGTTACGGGGCAGAAGCCGAAATAGTACAGTGCTTCAGCAGGTAATATCATGTGGCGTTGAGTTTTGAGCTTTGTTGAGGATATCCATCACTTGAGCACATTGGATCCAATGACTGTCTTCTGCTCTCGTGCCCTACCAACATGAACTGCGTTGTGCGATGTAAATCTCTAGATTGACGTCAACCTAACAAGGCATGCTGGGGTGCAGAACTCTCAACACCATGTCGCTTTGCAATATGCTGTATGAAATGCATCTCGACCCGTTCCTCCACCCAACTTCACCATGATGCAGGTAGCCCCTCCACCGTGCCTCCGACATGCACCTAGATAACGCCGGGGATAATAGCGTACTTCTTCCGAATCTTGTCCTCCCCAAACTTCTCCTTGTACCAAGCCTTCCCCTTGACCGCCCTAGGCAGCATGGCGGCAATCTCATTGAGCAGAAACGTCCTGGCCGGCGCACACGACCACCCCGCCGCGATCAAATATCCCGTCCACTCAATCCACTCGCACAGATAGTGCGCATACAGGACATACCGAAACAGCCCAGCCTCGGGAATCCGATAATGGCTCTTGGTCTTGTCACTGTCCGCCCCGGGCTTGCGCGCCGCGCGCCGGCGAATCTCGCGCAGCTCCTCGTCGTGGAAGTAGTTGGACGCCAGCCCGACATAGAAGATGGCCATGCCGAGGACGAACCGCGCCGTAGACCAGTACTCCCCGTCGGCATGCCAGTCCGCCTCGGTCACGCGGCCGTACGCCCCCAGCCACCCGCCCAGACAGGTCGCATTGAGCAGCTGGAAGCCCACACCCGCGGACCACACGATGATGTGGATGGGCGCCATGCTCGGCTGCAGGAAGGGGAACGCCAGGGCCCGGTACACGTAGTGCAGCACGAACAGGCCCGCCAGCACCTTGTTCTGCCAGGGCAGGTCGACGCCCTCCGACAGACGAGTGACCACCCAGCTCAGCGTCAGGAACCCCGGTGCCTCCATCGTCAGCCACGCCACCCGGCCGGGGATGTTGAGCCGGCTCGGCTGAGAGGTCTTGCCCATGCCATACCAGCTTATCACCCACTGGAGGGAGGCGCCCTGTCGCACAGAATATGTTAGCATGGTACACAGTATATGATAGTGAGTCGCATGTGTGCGCGCGTATGGGTGTGTGCATGCGTGTGTGTGAGGGTGCGCGTACAATTGGATATCCCCATTGCCAGATGACCATAAGGAACTCCCAGTTCTCTCGGGTCGGGGGCATCCATCCGTCCAGCAGAGCCCCGGACTGCTGCCCTTGTGATTTCCCGGACAGATCCATGATGGATTCTTCTTTCTTTTCTCCTTGCCAGTAATCGATGATTTGCACAGGGTTTCGAGCTCAAACTTGCTGCCTGGGGTTGTTCGTGGTCGGGTGTATGGTGAACGTCATTGAAGTGTGGAGATGATGAGATGTGGAAGCATGGGTAAACACTGAGCAGAAAAACCCCGGCAACCAGCCAAAGGTATCCACACTAGTAATACGAGAGTACCAGCACGGCTACGGCCCGCACGGCTACGTCAGCTAACTGTCTACCCCGGACTGCAGATCACAGATCGTCTACTGACGCAAGCACTTGATTGCCAAACTTTGTTGTCGTCTGTAATAGGATAATACACATATGGACTCTGTAATACTACTGCAGAGTAGGCTGTTTGTTGCTGCTATACATGTATTATTACCATACACTGCGGGTATTATGTACTGACCCATTTGTGTATCCCAACTTCGCATCCCTGTCCTTCTCCGTCGGCATGGGAACATCCCTTGAAAACTCACAGCATCAGTTGAAAGCAGAGGCAAAAAGAGAAGAGACCAATGAACCTTTGATCATGACCTATCAAGAGGATGACGGGGCAAAAATATGGACGAACAGGGAATCGAACCCTGGACCTTTCCCATTCTTCCATCGTTCAAGAGATGATGAGATGCTAAGGGAAAATTATACCACTAAACCATTCGCCCATGGAGATTCTGATCGCCGACACAGACGATTATCTGTACAGTTTGTACGGAGCACGTACATTGTAATAGTGAATAGCCTCCATTCGTGAACCCGTAAACTAGCGAATGCATGGATGCGTGAATGCGTCGATTTCTTTGCTTCCTTCTTCTTCGTCCTCACTCGGAACCAGGTAGCCCACCAGCCAAGCCAATGTATGTTGCCAGCGCCGGATAAATCACTAAATCATAGAACGGCATCATTAGCAAAAAGCGAGATTTCAATACCGCATCACCAGGACAACCCACATAGAAGAACGGGGCCATCCGTCAAATATCCGGCGATGTCGTAAAACTCGGCTTCCAAAGCGTCGTAAACTGTGGGTGGATCCATGACTCCTGCCATGGGTATTCCCATAGATTTGATGAAGACGCACGGGAATCGTCCCTTTAGTCCTCGATGAATAGAAAGATCTGAATGATGATGATCCAGGATCCCCGATCAGGACCAGGGATCCATGAGCTAAGCTAGTATGTCCTTCTCCCTCTGTCTTCCGTCGTGCCTTCCTCCTCCAGGATCCTTGTCCAGGATCCGTGACAACTCTTGTCGCTGTGAGTACTCGTATGTGTATTTTAATACCAGCACCGGCCCGTCTAAAGGCAGCGCTCTCGTCCCTTTGAAGTTGAAGACCTCCGTCGCATACAGCCGTCGATGGTCGGGTGACGGATGAATTCAGGTCATGGATCTTGGCGTCGAAAGCCATCAGTGGCAGCTGGCCCGGGGCAGGGAAAGTCCAGGACATCCTGGACACACAACTGGTGGCGATCCCAGAGAAGTGTATTGTTCATTGCATTTTGATGCCGTGAGTCTTTCCCGAAGGTCAACCCTGGATGATACCGTCGGTAGGCTAATGCAGGCAGACGACAAATGCAAATGGCAGTCTTCCGCAGCAGCAACAAAGGCAGGCAAGGCCCCGTGGAGATCGGAAATCAGGAGAGCGCATCCGGAAAGATATTTAGGTTTCTGGGGATATATTTTGTGTGTTCCATTGATCGTTCTCGTTTGGGGATACTTGTAGTTGAACAAAACAGCTGTCGGTCCTTGGAAGAATAAATGTGAAGAAGAAGGAAAAGGTGAGGATGTGATTGATATGTGACGCAGACTTAGAGCACAAGACTCCCCATCGGCTCTGCTGCTATCGCCAAATGAGCAAGGGACGCTGTGACCACGAAGAAAGAAGTTCCAATCCGCAGACTCTGATGGTGAAGGAGTGATGGTTTTCTTCTGCTCCCCCCTGGAGACTTCCTGCTTGCTTAAATACCCGGCCTTTTCCGCTCCTTCCTCCAAAGCGTTGACGGCCTCCAGCTGCTCCTTCCCTCCAAGAAATGATGTTTGTTTTCATGCCTTAGGCACTTCCTTTCTACCGATACAAACAAACCACATGAAGCAGTCGCTCTGGTCGCTCCGTCCTTACGTGTAACCGCGAACTTCAGCCGCTTGCCGGTGAGCAATCAACTCGACCTCGCCGAGTGCCATGGTCGACATCATCATTGGAACTCACGAATGTTAATACTTCCCGTACAATGTCAAAGCATCTATATCCAATCATCAAGATTCATTACTACTATGTGAGATATACTACTACGGAACATTCAAACCCAATCCTAACGCTTGAGAAAACAGCGCAAGCTGGCTTGGTAACCAAAGTAAATGGCAAGAAAACGATACGCTACATGACCACACAATCGCGGTCTCGGCTGTTCCTCCCGAAATTATCCCCTTGCGGTCTCGAAAACGTCGGCCCTATCACAGGAGGGCGCTGGCTCTGCCGCAGCGGCCGTGCTGAGCCAAGCGTGTTGGTGCTGGCACCCGGCGACGAGTGCGGCACATCCGTCGAGCTCGTTTCGTGGTTAGGGTGGCCCATCGGCGGTCGAAATGGCTCCTCGTGTGCAGCCTGCTCATACGGTGGCGGGGGCGCATCCCCCGCCTGAGTAGGCTGGTTGCTGTTCCTGAGCGGCGGAATCAGTGGTCGGATGTTCTGCGACGACGCGGACGTCTGTGACGGCACTGGCGATCGCGGTGGCGTGCGGCGGTTCCCGGGCCGCGCCCCTCCCGTGGGCACGTTCAGTCCGTTGGAGCTGCGCCGAACAGGCGCTATGCCCTGGTTGCCTGAGGATGCCCTTGTGCCGCTCGTTGACGAGCCGTAAGGCTGCCGCCCCTGCTGCTCAATGTACTGGTTTGACAGACGTTGCTCGCGCTCACGTCGGGCGGAATCCTCCCTGTGCCTCTGGTCTTCCTCTTCCTGCAACTGCAGAGCGAGCGCCAGGTCGCGATCTTCTTGCTCCCGGGCATCCAGTCCTGGTTCAGCAGCAGCGGCAGCAGCGGCAGCAGCGGCAGCAGAAGCCGACGATGAGGCTCCCGCTGGCTGGTTGGCGCCGCTGCCACCTCGTCGATTCTGCACTGTAGTCCACTCGTTGCCACCGCCCTGTCCGCTTCCCTCAAACCCGTCAAAGGTAGTGGATTCTCCGGAGCCTATGACCTTAAAGTCTCCCGAGAGATGCTGCGTTTGTCGGCCGTTTGTATCAACAAGGCTTTCCCACACCACCTCCTTGTGGGATCGGTACCCCTCATCCGTCACCAGAGTCACGAGCTCTAGAGTCTGCGGGTGACAGTACAGCGTACTGAAGTGGTCATTTCGGAATAGGATGGCGAATGTACCCGGACGGATAGCCTTGGAGATGACCTCGATGCCCCAGGGTGTGAGTTGCGTAGCAGTTGACTCGAGAAAGTCGCGGATCGTGACAATGTCCTGGTACAGCATCTGCTCCTCTCCGTTGAGCCCGTTCTTCGAGTTGGTCAATTTCATCTCCAGCTCCTCTTGTCGGAAGAGGAGATTCTGAGCATCCTCGTATGACTGTGCTTGGCGCTCAAGGGCTCCGTACACGATGTCGTCAGCTGGTGGGAGCCACCCATGGATAAGTGGAATCCTGAATGTCGCGTATAGAGACATCTCAGCTGTGTTCTCAAAGGTGCCGGGGATGAAGTTCCCTCTCTCGGAGGGTTTAAGGCGTGTTAGCGAGGTTCGCGCATATGCATCCCTGATTTCGCGGGATGCTATGAAGCGGGGGTTGACATTCATCCCCGTATGAAGGCTCATGAGGAATGCGTATAGGTCCCCCACGTCGGGCAATGCCGCATTTGAATTGGTCCGGCGGGGAGACATGAGTTCCTCGAACACAGCGTCTAGGAGGAGATTGAGGCTGATCTGCTCACGCAATTTGAGAACCTCGACAAGGGACCCATCTCCTACATCGGGAGGTGATGTGAGCGAGAGAGCGTTGACCAGGGCGACCAATGGACACGGTCCGTTGGCGTTTTGCACCAATATCGGAGAGGAGCGCGGATTTTGCGAGGCCGTAGTGTCATTCCATTTGATCGTCTTGATCTGGTACGTCTCCGTCTTTGTATCGACAGCCGGACGCGGCGAAACCCATCGGGCACTATCGCCAGATCCAGACGGCTTGAGCGCAGCTCCTTCGGACCCTGGATCTTGTGCTGATCTGTCCGAGACGACCTTGGAGCCATCGGCGACATCAACCAGCTTCCACTCATCTATCTGAGCTTCCGAAGCCCTCTCCTTGCCCTTGTCTGGCTTGTCGAAGGCATCCAGGCCAGCCCAAGCATTGCTGGTGTCAGGGCTAGCCTGCTCTTTAGAGATGTTGGCCCAAGTCGAGTCGTCGTCAGATGGGACAGCCGTGACCGCTGGCGAATGTGATCGGGAGATGGAGTGTTGCGATGACGTGGCCTCGATGGGTGCCTGACCTGGCAGAGGAGGCGCAATCTTGGGCGGTGGCTGGGGCGACGGTGGCTTTATCGCGGGAGGCATCCCCGTAGGCTCACCCGGCACATTGAGTATCGGAGGGATCGAAGGTTTGCGAGTCTGCAACGATGGATACTCGGGAGACGTGTAGTTGCTCACATCGGTCCACGGGTTGCTTGTCGCTAGCGAAGAGGGGTCGGATATCTGAGGAGGCATCCCAGCGGCAGATGGCCACACGCTGCTCGGATCGGCAAGTCGCACGGGAGGAGCTGTGACGCTCGGGGAGTCGTCTGGAAATTCGGGCACAGGCGAGTAACTTCGGTCGGCGGGCTTGGACGCCCACGGGTTTGTCTCGGAGGTCGATGTGGCCGGTGGTGTCCCGTAGTCAGACGTTGACCTGACAGTCCCAGACCTGTGCAGTGACTGGTTCTGCTGCCACGGGTTGGGCGTGACATCAGCCGTCCTCAACTTGGCCAGGGCCTCGGTTGGCGGCGCAGGTGATCCCTGTGCAGCCTTCTTCCGTAGAAAAGGATTTGTCTCGGCTGGTCCACCACCGCCTGGCCGTAGGGCAGCTGGTGCGGCATCTACAGGCTGTGTCGCGCCCATCTCCTGCGCAACTGGCGGGGTATACGGCGTGTAACTGGGCGCAGAACTGGCCGGGGTCGGGTTTTTGGGAGGAGCCAGCGGGCCAGTGTTGCCATCATCGTCCGAATCGTCCGAGTATACCTCCCAAGAATCTTGCCGCGTAAGATTTCCCGGTCGGGCGTTGTTGCCAGGCTCGCGAGCGGCTGCCATCATGCTCGGCACTGGCTTTCTCTGGATCGCCATGCTGGCGGGCGGAATGATCCGCGAGGGGCAACGAATTCGAGACGATATACCACTTCTAGATCAAGAGCATGAAAATATGTAGGCGTGTTGAGGCTCTCGGATCAACGTCCGGTGGTCAAGTGTATGGAGAGCTGCGGTGTAGCCGCCAAGATCCACGCCGCACGCTAATAGGCAACGAGCTCAGCTGGGGTAGGCCGCACAGAGCAGAAGCCAGTGAGGCATCGAGTTAGGGATGGATGCGAAGGGAATTGAGAGAGTGTGGCCGTGGCTTGTGAACCTTCGGCCAGGAGTGTGAAGGTGTTGGAGAATGGCCCAAACAAGAATGAGGATGGTCTCAAGACGAGAGAAATCATAAGCTGGGGAGAGAAGCCGACGACAGACGACGAGAGTGCTTGGCGGCGGGCGGGCCTGACGCAATGGAAGTGTGGCGGTGCATCTATTTTAAGGTGACGGATGTGGCGCTGTGTGACCCCGCCATGTCACACTCGTGATGGGGCGAGTGGCTCGGGGGGATCCGCTTCCCAACGATTGCTGACCCGATATGTCCGCAGGCAGACGCGAGACAGAGAGAGCATCTGGCTGCGCTAACTCAACTCACAGGGAGCAGCGCGGTGCAATTATGACGGCAGACAGCCCCCAAATTCGAATGAAGCCTACTAGGTAGTGCTACTGCCCTCCCCCCTCCAAAAATAACCCTCCGGCCTGTGACATGCATCGTGGCCGCCCTCAGCAGCCGGGCATCATGGCCATCACCCAGGATGGGGCCATTACGAGAAACCGAGAGCGCCTGGCGTGTGTGGAGTGCCGCCGGCGCAAGCTGAAATGCGACCGCACATCGCCATGTGGATCGTGCGTCAAGAGGAACAAGGTACCCCAGTGCTGCTACCAGCGCTTCGCTCGTCCACAGCCCAGCCCCGACGACGAGGCCAACGGCAACGGAAACGGGGCGGCACATCAGCAGGTGCAGCTGGAGGCTCGTCTCGATCGGCTGGAGGGTGTTGTGCGGAAATTTGCCATGCAGTCCGCCACGCCGGCGACTACTCCCGCGCCTGCAGTGAGGGACGAGCAGACTGCCTTCCTCCCGGGGGATGATCTGGACGCTGGCGAGGACGGGAACATTTTTGCCGGCGCGACACATTGGTCCTCCATATGGAACGACATCCAGGGCCTGCGTGATGCCATCTCCGACACCACGCCTGTCCAGCCCGCGAGGCCCTCACCCACAGGTACCACCAGGTCCAGACCAGGCGGATCGAATGAAGGCATAGACGTCTTGTTCGGCGGTGCGGCACCGATGAGCCTGCCCGAGATTCTGAATGCATATCTCCCGCCACGAGCCCAGGTGGACAGCTACATCTCCGCATACTTCAAGCACCCGGGCCTTGTCGTGCGGTTCATCCACGACAGCCAGATCCGGGAGCACTACCGAGCCTTCTGGGACGATCCCCTGAGCGCGCCACCCCTCTTTATATCCATCCTCTTCTCCATATGCAACGTCTCTCGCCGGGTGCACCCATCCGCAGAGCCCAAGGGTTTCAGTCCGCAGGACTTCTCAGCCGCTGCCGGCCACTGCCTCGTCCTCGGCGAGTACTTCCGCCCTAAGCCCTTTGCCGTCGAGGCTCTCCTCCTGCACGTCATGTCGCAGATCATCACCAGCAAGGTGGTCCCGCCGTCCATCGCCCCTGTCCTCGGACTGCTCGCCGGCGTGTCCAACGCGTCCGGCTATCACCGCAACCCCGACACCCTCGGCATGTCCGCCTTTGATGCCGAGATGCGCCGTCGCACCTGGTCCATGGTTGTCCAGGTCGACATGCAGGTCGCTTTTCACCTCGGCATCCCCAGCACCGTCCAGGGGTCGGTCAACCTCGTAGGGTCGCCGCGGAACCTCGACTGCTCCGACTTCGACCCGGGCTGTGCCGAGCTGCCTCCCGCCAGGCCGTTGTCCAAGCCGACCGACATCCAGTACTGCGTTGCCAAGCACGGCTTCATGGATATCTTCGGCCGCATCCTCTCGCACGCCCTGCAGCCAAATCTCTCCCTGTCTTCCATCGGAGAGATGCGCGCTCTTGAGTCCGAGCTGGAAGCCGTGTACCTCGATCTGCCCGAGGAGCTGCGGCCCGGAACTACAGTCGAGACCCTATTTGAGCCCCTCCTCGTCACGCTGTCGCGTGTATGCGCCCTGATCATATACTGCAAGTCACTGTGCGTGCTCCATCGCCCTTACGTCCTGCTGCGCCAGGCCGGGAGCATTCGCCGGTGCCACGAGGCGTCGTCCATGCTTCTCGGCGCGTTTTTCGACCACTCCGGCTCCTTTTTCCGCGGTGACCAGGGCGAAGCGAGTCACGGGTTCGTGTCTGGCCTCGTATGGAATGATGTGCTTCTGAGCACGGTCAGTCTCTGCCTTGCATGCCTGGTAGCCATATCGCAGAAGGGCCAGCAAGATAAGTACGACCTTGATGTTTCTGCATCTTTAGAGCTCCTCGAGCGAGTCTCTAAACTCTGTGCTGCCGAGCAAGACAGGGGAGTCGAGACGTGGCGCGTCCAGCAGATTGCGGAAGCCACAATGCAACGACTCCGGCAGACGGCACATGGGGAAGACAATATTGCTGTGCTTGATGCTGCAACAGGCCCTGGCGTGGATGCTTCCGGCGGTGAAGACATGACCATGGACAAGGATGGCTACTGGCTTCCTGCCTCGACTGATTTGCACCATTCCTTGTGGGACGATTACCTCGGCCAGTACCTCAACTTGGACTTGACCACTTACGATGGGTACCAATGACGCAAGTTTTGCTTTTGCACGATCCGTTTTTGTCCATTGCGTTGATATCGGATCACTGTCTCGTATCGTTCTTGGTGTTCCACACACACGGAGAAAGCGTAACCAAGGAGATTCTAGAGGAGGGCAAGGACTGCCATTCACTACATAAGAGAGTGGAATTGCAACCTTTTACGATAGCGATACCAGCAAGATATAAGTGCATGGAAGTAATACTGCGGTGCCTTCCGCCATATTGCATTCATGTAGTATATACCCCTTACCCTCCCACTCATGCATCCAACGACTCCAGATATGCAACATACCGTTGCGTGAGTGGATTGTCTGTCCCTAGCGCCTGCTGGTAAATTGTACTGCATCGCACCATTGTATGCCTTGCCTCATCTATACAACCTAGTGCCTCCATAGTTATGGCCATGGTGTACAGAATCTCTGCTACCCAATAGTGGTCGGGGCCAAAGGTCTTCTCAGCGGCCTCCAAGGCCTGTTTGCCCAGCTCGTAGCTTTCCTGCAGTCGGCCTTGTTCTCCGTATACTCTAGCCAGGTTATGCATGCTATTCTGCGTAGCAATGTTTTCGACGCCAAACAACCGGCGGCTTGTCTCGATTAATTCCATCTGCAGTGGTTCGAATTTGGCATACCGCTTCTGGTTTGCGTATATATCCGTGAGGATGTTTAGAGCACGAATGGTCTCATAATGCTCCTCTCCAAAGGTCTCTCGACACCCATCTACCACTGTCTCTTGCATCTTCTCAGCCTCGTCCAGTCGATCTGTATCAGACTGCATCATCATCGTAATGGCTATTGTGGAGGACGCCATGAGGACGTTCTCTACTCCGAAGGCTTCGCCCGCTTCGATTGCTTCCCGGGCCATTGCTTCCGCACGCTGGAAATTCCCCTGTTCAAGATAGTACTCCGACACGCGGGCCAAAAGCACGGCTCTAATTGCAATGACATCCTCGTTTGATGGCCTCTCGCGCAGGACACCCTGGATATGCGGCAGCAACGCCCGACATTTGGGCCATGTCCTAAAGGTACCGTCTGGGAATTGTTGACAAGAGACTTCCAGGAATACATTCTTCCATAGTCCCACGGCATCCTCACGTTGGGACCACAGCCATCGTTTCGTGCAGAACTGCACCAAGGGATGCATGTCCCAAAGTCCCGGGGTGGCCTGGACATTGATGAGGGAGTACGCCCTGAGAGTATCCAGGTCATCGTCAACAGCATCGGTGACATTGTCGATTATGGGCCTATACAACTCGGGCAAGCTGTATCCATAAAGCATGTACTCGGGGATGTTCTGGGGGTGAAAGAAGCTCATTAGTGAGAGGAGATTGGCTGCCGACTGTCTTTCGTGCCGGATCTGCTCGAATGTCACCTGCCAAGTCACGATGACCGAGTTGGAGACGTCGTCATGTCTCCGCAGGTCTCCTCCATCGTGGCTCAGCAGGCTACTTCTTGCATTCTCACTCTCCTGGAAGCGATCCAGATAGGACTGCAGCGACATCCGAGGCTGGCGCCGGTTGATGTAGGCGAGAGATTGGTTGATAGCAAGTGGGACATAGTCGAGAGTCTCAACAAGCCGAGTAGCAGCTTCCTTTTCAAAGCCGTGCACCAATTTGTTGCGACAGATCTGCAGGGCCTCAGAACTTTCCATGGTCGAAATTCGGAGAATTAACTTGTGGTTACCCGTCAACTTCTCGGCAACATTGAGGTTGCGAGAAGTCACCAGCATCTTCCCCTTGCCCACTTTCGGCAGGTATGATACGAGAGAACGCTTCCTTCCTCCTTGACCCACATCCTGTGTGTAGAGTGTATTTGTGTCGTCCACATTGTCGAGCACCAGTAGCCACGGCGAGTCTTCCTGTCTCTCCAACCAGTCATGGACAAGCTTGAGATGATCAACCTTGGGGTCATGCCGACCAGGTAGATTGAGTGTGTCTGCGATAGACTGATATGACTCCTCGAACTTTTCTTTCGATCCCCCATGTACCCAGAAGACACTTGTCGAAGACTCCACCGCGCAGATGCGGTAGGCAAATTCGATTGCAATCTGGGATTTCCTGTTCCCCAAAAAAAACATTAGCTCCCGTCCTGTAAGAGAGGGAAACCCAAGAGTAGTGGACTATACCCAAAGCCTCCGAGTCCAACCACAGCTATCCGACCGGAATTTTCTTTGTATTGCTCCATGATCCATTCCATAAGAGCAGGCCGATCAACAAAATCGGGGTCTCGCGGGAAAGGCACAGAGAAATGTGGTTTCCGGGGTACCGCAGCTGGTTGCAGAGAAAGGTCGGCGACCGCTCTATTTATGTCGAGTAGGAGGCTCCTGGAAAGGATATGGTCAGCCCCAAGCAATTCACCCCTCCATGTGCATGCTATTCGGATCTCGAAAACTCACGTTTGGTCAACCTGAAGTCCGCCCATGATGACGCTGTGAGACCTTTGAAGCCGGGACAGGGTACTCTCCGTCTCCTCCTTGGTGAGCGGCCACTTGAGCGCACGAAGACCAAATCGGCGCATCACCTTTTTCGCTCCATCAGGCTCTAGCTTGGTCCTCAGTTTCTCCAGCTCAGATTTGCAATCGGACACTTGTTTGGTGAGCTTGCTGGACGTGGGAAGGGCATTGCTGTCCGACTCTCGGTCGATGAGGCTTCCCGCGTGTCGGATGGTTGTGTTCAGGCTCTTGACCTCGTCGCAGAGCCGCGCAATGTCGTCTCGTGCATTGGCGACGCCATTGGTGTATTCCAGACATAGCGCCGTGACTTTGGCCGACAGTTCAACTATGGCGATGATGCTTGCCGTCCCCCCAACGGCCTCCATAGCAGCTGGTTGACGAGGGATTGGCGAGTGTTGGAAGCTGGCCGTCTGCGGGGTTGGGCGCTTTTTTGCTGGTCAGCCTTGAGAGGCACTTTCAAGAAAATGACAGTAGGCCGTATGCATGCTTACGTGGATTGTTCCTCCATACTAATGCAACACACGCGCACGTACATGTGGCAATGTATATCATCCCCAAAGCGCCAAGTTGCGGCCTTCGAAATACCATCACCCCTTTGCCCAAGAGTCCATATCGTGGCACGCGGGGCCGGGAGGCACTGGATGTGGAGCGGTCAAATAGAAGCGGAAAGAAGAAAAAAATGACCAGGGGAATAACGGGTGACGCTGGCAGACAAGGCATCATGTAAATGCACAGAGTATTACATTTGGTATGGTGATGATAAAACGAGGAGGGCAGGGTCCCTCCGGGATCCTAACCACAGGATCAAGATCTCAATCCCGGTGGGCCCTGGAAGGAGCCGGATCGGTCTTTCCGTCCAGGATTGGGTGCAGCAGTCTACATACATGTATACATGTAAGCGAGCGGGATATCGTATTGGCTCCTTCCGCTTCTGACGATGGATGCCGCGATCCGTCACTGAGCAGAGTCAGAGAGCGAACGGCCGATAGAACCTCGGCGGCATGTTTATCTCCGTGGATGGGTCTTAATCCCGTGGTCTCCCTTCCTTTGTACCCCGAACACAAGCCTCTCAGTTTTGGGGCAATGGCATCTTCAGCCTCGTTCGGACTAAATGTCCCCCTGTTTGGGCTCCTAGAAATCGCCATGGGCTACGTATATGTATGCAAAATGCCATGACAGCGGGCTGCGGTTCATAACGAAGTGAACTTACATCTCTGCCTGAAACCCCTCTTATGTCACATTGATCTAGATATTCTCAGCTCTCCACAATGCAGGGAACACCTCCATAATCCGATCAACATCGCCCATCGAGTTATACCCGTGGAAACTAAACCGTACTCTACCCATTCCATTCCACGCGTATATACCTGCGTCGCTCAAGCTTGCCACTATCTTTGCTGCGCCAGTGCAGTCAATGGTGACGTTGGCACCACGCCTGTTGGGTTCCTTCGGAGTTGATGAGACGATACCTTCCTTCCCGAGTCTATCAAGCAGCTCCGTGACAAGAGTCTCGACATGTTTCTCAAGTTGTGCCATGTCATATTGGGCCAGAAACTCAAGTCCTTTCTGCAAGATGTATATCGACAAGTGGCCTGGGTTACCACGGCTGAAACAAAGGGCGTCTGGCTTTGTGTCGACGCGATTGTTGCTCCAGTCCGGCCGGGCATCCCCAATAGAGAGCGAGAACACTCCAGCAGTGGAAGGCCTCCACTTCGGCTGCCTTGACCGGTTCCAGGTAGCGAGGGCGACTCCCGTGGTACCAAGAAGCCACTTGTAACAGGCAGAGAAGGCGAAGTCAGCGATAGAGGCGTCGACCGGGCTGTATCCTGTCGCTTGTGTGCAATCCACAACCAGGATGGCGCCCACAGAGTCAGCTACTCGCCGATATTCTGCGAGATCCACGCGGGCTCCGTTGAGATACGAAACATAGCTGACGGCAATGAGGCGGGTCTTGGAGTCGACAACCTGTGCGAGGTCCCCTTCGGTGCTGTACCGAATCGACGGCGATCTCAAGGGCTGCTTCTGGGAGTGTAGAAGGAATGGAGCAACAATACTGGGAAACTCGTCTGGGTCGACACAGACATTGTCGCCTTCTTGCCAATCAAGAGACTCCAGCACGATTGAGACCCCCTCGGCGACACTGGACACGAAGCCCACGTCGCCAAATGGGACTTTCCACAGTCGAGATGCCAGGTCCCGGACCGCATCCAGATGACGGTTCTGGTCCTGTCGGCCTTTAGAGCCCCTTGACTTGTCGCCTAGATAGTCCGTCAAGGCTGCGTGGTGGGACCTGAGAGGCGAGCTCTCTCCAGCGGCACAGACGTGCGTGACGCCATCTAGGCCTATAAAGGCCGTATGTGGGAAGAGGGGCTCCGAGGCCATCGCAAATGCTGCCCGAGATTCGCAGGCGATAATGAAAATGGCACACAGGATGTCTGACAGAGATGTAATCGACTGGTTCCGTTCCTGAAAAGAGGGGTCGTTGCGGTATTCCCGCAATCACACCAAACATGTCAGTGTGTGGTTTGGGTCCGGGGAAAGGAATAATACTGAGTACATGGGGTAAATAAGCACTAGAGACAAGTTTCACTATCACCATGAGACCTAGGCCCTAATCAACAACCAAATCACTCTCACCTAGTATGCTTGAACGCTCGGTATACATATACATATACTCATGTAAGCTCCCTACTGCAGGTACATGTATTCCCCAGCCCCTCAATGTTGGGACAGCATACAGTACAGACATTTGGGTTACCATGGACGTCGAACGGGATCCCACGTCACTGTCCCCAACAAAAAGCTCAAGAGCGGTCTATATCTATGTACTTTTGACCTTAATATCAGTGTGCCAGACACATACACAGCTGCACATAACCTTTTACTCTTGTCTAGTCTAAATTCCCGTAGTACGGCGTACGTTCTATATTGGCTTTTACGGGCAATCACAAGCACTAGTAGAAAGAGGGGGAGTACACGGGTGCCTCTCAAGAGATGCATGTTTTTCAATCAACCTGTACTGTAATACGTGCTCGGGGCCGCTGGAACCTTTCGCCTCTAGCCTCCAAAAACAGGCCCCTGGGCAGCGTCACACGCACGTACAAGTACGGCGGAGCTGTAGTCCGCGAACTCCACCACGCGCAATGACGACCCACACGATCCCGCCCGCGCGGACATAACGGCCGAGAAGTGGAGCCCCCACCACGCGTGTAAGTGAGGTGCAATGACACAGCCGGGTCTATAAAAGACAGTCGGATCGCAAAGGTTGGATTGATTTTCATGAAGACTATCCTCACAGTCAAACCTCAACCTCATACATACACATACACCCATACACAGACACCTGAAAGACAACCACCATGGACAAGACCATAGTCCTCGTTACTGGCGCCAACACAGGCCTCGGATTTGAGATTGTTCGAGCCTTGTGCCGCTCCCCAAAGGCGTATCTGATCCTTCTTGGAGGACGTTCCCTCGAGAAGGCTCAGAAGGCGGCCGAAACTGTTCGTGGGGAGTACCCTCCCGGCAAGACCTCGAGTGAAATCGCTCCCGTCCAAATCGACGTTGAAGAGGACGACTCTATCAATGCCCTGTTTTCGCACGTCGAGAAGGAGTACGGGAGAGTCGATGTTTTGATTAACAACGCCGGTATGCCCCATCTACCCCCCTCTCAATTCATTCAACAATGGCCCGGGATCTGCTGACACTCATGACTGTGATATAGGTGCTCAATTTGACACGGCTCAGACCGCGGGCCAGATGACGATTCGCGAGGGATGGTTGAAGTCATGGAATGTCAACGTGGCCGGCACTCAGGTCCTGACACACACATTTGTGCCTCTCCTTCTCAAGTCCCAGGATCCCCGCCTCATATTTCTTTCCAGCGGCACCAGCTCGTTCGTTCATTCGTCCAACCCTGCGCTCCCTGTCAACAAGGCCCTGCCCAAGGGATGGCCCAAGAGCCCCGAGTCGCTCAAAACGAACGCACACTCCTATCGGAGCACCAAGACGGGTCTGAACATGATGATGAGGTTGGTTCCCAGGTCCCCCCCCCCCGCTGCTTACAGTCTGCAACAAGGCTCTCTTTTTGCGTACCTGCGTACGTACTTGTACATGTACATAAGCTGACAAGCTTCGACAGAGAATGGCATAGGATTCTCAAGGAGGACGACGTCAAAGTATGGGCTGTGTCTCCGGGTTTCTTGGCTACGAACCTTCTGATTGGCCCTGATTTCCTCAAGTCTCTTGGAGCCGCTGACCCGTCTATCGGTGGCGAGTTTATCAAGCAAGTGGTTGAGGGAGCTAGCGACGAGGATGTGGGCAAAGTCGTCCACAGAGACGGTGTTCAGCCATGGTGATCCATCCACTGTTGCTCTTTGTCCACACGGCATATTCCCAGCAGTAGACAACGCGTTTCGCTACTAGATACATGTAGCTAGAACCATCCCAATTCTCATCTTCTCATATACTACAGGCGTCTCTACGTATTCTGTTCGAGTAAATCACGGAGGCGGCAGTGATGTCGTTATAATTGTGGCGTTCTCGGTGGAACGAAGTATCATGACGGGAGCGCCACGACGGGAGCAAGAAAATGCAATGAATGGACGGTCTTTCTAACCACCTAACTTATACATGCATGGATACATGTAGTGAGGATTAAAGACTGATGATCTCCAGACTCGCCTTGACAGGTATGCAGGTATACTGATTGAAATATTCGTTTTGCATCTTCCTTACTGTCCGTGCCTTCCGGCAACAATCATCAATCCTCCGCGACTTCCCAATCTAACAAATCGAAGAATAGAAACAGTAGTTCAATGCAGTTGCATCCCAGCCATCTGCTCCTACCAATATAGAATGTAATGTCATCGATTGTTATTGAAACTAGTATGCGTTTCTCCTTCCCCTCCTCCTCTCTCCTCCTCTCTGCCGGCCGGTGCCTGTCGGTCCCTGTCGGTCCCTGTCGGTGGTGTCGGTGTGTCTCTTTACGTTGCTATAATTGTTCCTCCACGTTGAGAGCATAGTTGATCGAAGAGTCTTCTTCATTCCGAACGTTCAGACCGGTCTGTGTCGTCCGTCTTACATCACGTGACACCTTTGTGGTTGCATGGCTGCAAGTGCTTACGCCTCCCGGTCTCCTAAGCCTCAATCGGCCGCGCCTTCAAATCTCACCACGGCAGTCATCGGGATTAATAACCCTTGATCAATCGTTACCTTTCACCTTCAGCACAGGCCACCATATTATATATCATGGCCGGGCCCCTAATCTCCTCTAATCCGCGAGCTCGACCTAAATCCAAGGCAGGATGCAGGACTTGCAAGTACGTGAATAACCGGGATCAACTGTGACGGTCCTCCCCGCTCTACGAATGATCCACTGGCCGGTTGACTGACCGTACGGTCGCATTGCCTCAATAGAATCCGCAAGATCAAATGCGACGAGAATCGCCCAATATGCCTCCGATGTGAGTCCACGGGCCGCAAATGCGAGGGTTACGGCATCTGGTCCCTCGAGCAGAACAACGTCCGCAGTCAGCAGGACACCCATCGCCAGGCCAGACTCATTCCGTGTGACCCGCCTATAGGCAAGTTATTTGCCATTTTGTCAGAGGCCACGGGAAGATCCGAGAACTACTATATGGATTGGTTCCGATGCCGGACAGCAAAGAAGCTTCCCGGGCCGTTTGACCATGCTGCGTGGGAACAGTTCGTCCTGCGGGTGAGCTGCGCAGAGCCAGCCATATTGCACGCGGCCCTAGCTCTCTCATCCGCCCATGAGAGGGAGAGCTATGGACGGCGTCCCCTTCTGAAAGATGGGTCTATGGACGATGACGAGCGCTTCATGCTGTCTCACTACACAAAGGCCATCCACCGACTCGAGCCCCATCTTGCCGGCAACAGTCGCACATCTGTCCGCGTCACGCTCATGGCATGCATGGTGTTTGTGTCCCTTGAGTACCTGCGCGGTCGCTTCCAGGCTGGAAACCAGCATCTCCACACGGGCATGAAGCTCGTCATGACCCTTACCGGGGGGACCGATTACGACCCGTCGGCCCAGCGCGACCCCATAGACACCTGGCTCATCGAGACGTTTGCCAAGTTGAACATGCAGGCGCGTTTTCTTGGCCAGGGAGTGAAATCCGGCTGCACATCCTACAGGATTCCCGACTCCTTACCCCTCCCCGTCATGTTCCAGTCCATCTCGGAGGCGCGAACGCGACTTGACTGGATCCAGGCCGTAATCTGGAGACTGGGAGATGAATGGAGCTATCAGAGGGACAGTATGGTCACCGCCTCGGTCGACATGTACGACCGCCAAAGGACAATTCTTGGGAGACTCGACAAGTGGGCGCGAATCTACGCCGTCTCCAGAGTCAGTCTCGTGACGCAGCTGGGCCACTCGGGACCGCCTACCTACGCACTCCTGCGCACCTATCTCAGCATGGCCAAGATCATGGCGTCAACCTGCTTTCTCGAGAATGGCGAGGCTACATACGACGCATACACAGCCGATTTCCTGCAGCTCGTCAACCAGGCCCTGGTAGTGTTCCACACCGCGACCATGCATATGCTTGAGCTGCAGGTGTCCCACGGGCCAAACCTCTCAACCTTCAATGCAGACAAGGGGTGGATTCCACCCCTCTATTTCACGGCCCTGAAATGCCGATCGAGACCCATCCGTCGACGGGCCATACGTCTCCTCCAAGCCAGCTCCAACAAGGAGGCGCTGTGGGATGCCGACCTGGCAGCGTCTATTGGTCTTGAGGTCATGCGTCTCGAAGAGGGACAGGATGCCGTGTCGAACTATCTCTTCTCCCGCAAGAAACCTATTGAAGACCCTCTTTCCGAACAGGAGGCTCTTATTGTGACACCTGTGCCTGAGACGGATCGGGTGGCTGATGTCCAGGTCATCTTGCCCAATGAACATGGCGAGGAAGCAACCATTGTCTGCACCGGTGGGCCTGGGAATCCCATGCGGGTTATCAGGAAACTTGATCGGCTTTCGCAGCCTTGTAGCGGTTCCGGAAGATTCAGCAAGGCTCATTATTAACTGTACCTGTGCCATGTACATGTACATTTCTGCTGTCAGGAGTTAGAACAACCATGTCTCCGAGATCTTCTCAGATCTTCTATTACTTATGTGTATGAACTCTTTATATCATTAGAACCAATGACTACATAGTCTCTGTTTTTTGCGTTCCTATTGACACTGGCTCTCTCCCCGGGAATATCCCCGAACATGTCCCCACGACAGATCCACAGCCGCGTGGTGTGGGGTAGGTCCAGTCCCCCCGGAGCTCTTTCACAATCCCAAATCACATCACTTGAAGTTTCTTGTTTACAGACTGTGACCCTCAAGCTCCTTCTGCGTCCAGTCCCAGAGCTTCACAGAAAGCTCTTCGTCCAACCCGAGGCCCTCGAGCCTCCCACCCTCCCCAACAGGCTCATAGTACGCCCCACTAACAAGCCCACTGTCCGTCACACTCGCCGCCCACAGATGATTCTTGACGCACTCCTCGATCGTAACGCTGTGCTCGGGCGCCACGACCGTCTGTATGTGCTTGACCATGTCATCGGCCGGCTCGCGCGTGAACAGCTGCGTCTCCGCCTCGCCCGGGTGCAGCGACACGACGCCCAGCTCCGGGTGGTGCGCCGCGAACTGCCGCCCGTACAGGATGTTGGCCAGCTTGCTCTGCGTGTAGCGCATGATGGAGGCGTGCCCCGCCTCGGCGGTCTTGAGCGCGTCGAGGTGCATCACCGGCGGGTCGAGGTACTTGTATCCGATGGAGGAGATGCTAATCACCCGGGGCCTGTTGCCTGCCCCGGGCTTGCCCGAGGTTGAGGCAGTCTTGGTCGCAGAGGCAGTCTTCTGCAGCGTCGGCGTCAGAAGCTTGAGGAGCAGGGCGTGACCGACGTGGTTGGTGCCCATCTGGATCTCGTAGCCCTCGACCGTCTGGCCGGCCGCGACGCCCAGGATCCCCGCATTGAGGTACAATATGTCCAGTCTGTCGGAGGAGGCGAGGAAGGAACGCGCGGCGGCCTTGATGGACTCGAACGATGTGAGATCTAGCTCTAGGGCTATGACCTGCGTGCCTGGGCTGGCCACGGCCTGCACCTCGGCCACGGCGGCCTTGCCCTTCGCCAGGTCCCGGGATGTCAGGTAGATGCGTGCCGGGCTGTGAGACGCCAGGTCCAGGGCGCACTGCTTGCCTAGACCGGAGTTGCCGCCCGTGATGAGGATCACTTTGCCCTCTTGCGAGGGGATGTCCGTCACGGGGTTGAAGGAGAAGGTCTTGTCCAGCATCTTGATTGAGTGTCTCTGTGTCGTGTGTATGTGTCTGTGTCTGTGCTGAGCTGGTTAGATATCCACAGAGGGTGTAGATGGACGGCCCTTTTATAGATGCCTCGGACTGCCAGTCTACACCGTTAACCCCGTTCTTGCCAGCATTCTACGTCTCTCGATAGATTCATATCGCTCGGGTTCCCATTGCTCTCATTGGACATTCAACTCTGGACCTTGCCTTGCGAACTGGTCGGTCCCCACCGCTGGCCTCATGCACATCACCAGGGATCCCTCCCTGCTCAGCTTCTAGACCCCCCGAATCGGGTATGATCGAATGTCAGAGCCGCTGTACATGTAGAAATGCGGCACGGGCCCCGGCACTCCCAAACCATAGCAAGTACCCTTGCAGCGGATGCATGGAGAAATAAGCTGCTAGTGCTCATCGTTCCTGGGACGGGGTCCCGGTCTTGGAGAATCCCCGGAGCCACCTCTTAGACGGGGACCAATCACGCACAAGAGAACCCGAACATGCAAATCAGATTCAATGCCAACAGCTGCATGTATTGACTACTATTGATGAGCATCTCTCAAGACGGTAGATCACGTAGATCACATGGGAATGGAAAGACGGACATACGGACACGGAGATATCGTAGAAAAGAGAGAGTACTACTATAGAGAGACGAGGGTTGAGGCTTGCACCTCGAAGCGCACTGTATACTGTATTAAACCATCCCTCCATCTCGCAGACAGTCACATTCGACAACACTTCTTCGGAGACTTTCCTCGGAGACAAACACTGGGGCTGTATAATACATTGGATCAATTGTCAACCGAACAAGCACACGTCCATTTTCCTTTTCCTTTTGCATTGCCCTCCCATCGACATCGACCTGCATGATCCAAGTCGACACCATGAGCGGGTGTGAAATGGGTATTATCCGATCCGACAACAGGGTAAGATAGTTCCAGTTCCAGCATCCCGAGACGGGCCACAGTCGACCTTGTCCTTGTCCGTCCTCGTCCCAGCCTTCTTCAAGCGCAGCAAATTAAAACAAAACCAACATGACCAACAACCCGCATTCCAGTCCTAAAAGCGTGGCAGCCCCTTGTACACATAAAAAGACCCATAATAACATTAAGAAAAAATCGCGAGTCACAAAACAGCCGGAAAAGAAGAGAGAAAAAGCGGTAGAGTAAGGGGGGATATCATAAAGGCTAAGCGCAGACTTAGGCCTCAACAAGACCCTTGTTCTTCTTCTTCTGCTCAACCTTGAGCAGCAGGGCACGGTTGATGTGCGGCAGGACACCACCAAAGGCAATGGTGGCGCGGATCAGGGTGTCGAGCTCCTCGTCGCCACGAATAGCGAGCTGGAGGTGGCGGGGCGTGATGCGCTTAACCTTGAGGTCCTTGGCGGCGTTCTGTATGACTTTGAGTTAGCAAAAGGTTGTACTCCTGGGGGGCACAGCCCCCGCCTCAGAAGAGAGGCAAGAAAGATGGCGGGGTATGACTCACGCCTGCGAGCTCGAGAACTTCGGCAGTCAGGTACTCGAGCACAGCGGTAACGTAGACGGCAGCCTTGGCGCCTACGCGCATCTTGTTCTGCGTGTTGTTCTTGAGGAATCGCTTGACACGACCGCAAGGGAACTGTAAACAAGAAGGTTAGGTCAGCAAGCTCACACAAGGTCCAGCACGGTGCCTCTTCTGCTGATTGCCACTGCCGTCGCACCGCCAACCCGCTCCCACCCGTCGCGCCCGTGGGGAACCCCTCCGTCGACTGCCATCCCTTCGAACATGGCGTGATCCAAGTCGTCGTCGCATACACGGTCGCGCGCGCGGGCGCAAGACGCGAAGATGGATGCGATTTCGTGGCGCGTTGATGTTGTTCGTCTTGGTGATGGAGCGACTCGAGGGGTTTGACGCGTTCGGAAGAATTGAGGGGAGCGGCGGCGGCGGCGGAGGCGGGACGTTCAGGACACGTGCGATGCGCGCCGCCGCGAGGGGCGATGCGCAGCAACAGAAGAGCAAGGCTGGGGATTCATCATGCATCGAGGGGGGCTCACCTGAAGACCGGCGCGCTCGGAGTGGCTCATCTGCTTCTTGTTGCCCTCGCCGCCCGTCTTGCCGCCCGAGCTCTTTCCGCCCGAAGACTTGCCCTTACCGCCAGGCATGGTGAATGATGGTTGAGGCGGAGAAAAAAGTGTAGAGAAAAAAAGTTGGAGCGGTGTGCGGATCCGGGGCCAAGAGGTCACGGAATCGAAAGGGCGACTAGGGATGCGTGCGACGATAAAACCGAGGGGACGTGGGTAGGTGGGTGATGTTGTTGATGGAGCGATGTTGGCGTCGGCGTCGGGTGGAGTGGGAGGAATTTAGCAGGCTTCGGCTGCTTTGGGGGGAGGCTGCTGGTGTGAAGCGGCGCTATTTGTTGTTGTTGTTTCGCCCTTTCGGGGAGTGACGTGCCGGCTAGAGCACTGCGCCTTCTGCTTTGCTCTGCTACACTGCTAAAAAGGCTCGTAAGCACTGGCACTTGGCACCAAGCAAAAAAAAAAAAAAAAGTTTGCCTGCTGGCTGTGTTGGTCGCGAGCACATTCCTGTCTCAACTTACCCGAAGATATTCCGGCAGGTGCATTACCTAATCCAGAATCGCCCGTTTGATGCGCCGGCTGGACGCTTCGTAGGCAGGCAGCCTGGCAGGCAGCAGAGCGGGCAGTCCTCATCCTTGGCCTGAGGAGGGGGCAAACAAGGCATTTCTGCCATTTGGTATCATTCCGTCTCTCAGGAACCCATGGGCTTTCTCTCCCGACACCATGGTTTGGCGTGGGAACCGAGATGCTCACCTGGGATCTTGGATCTTGGGGGTCTCGACATTGTTCTTATCCAATGCCATCTCCAAGGCTTTGTCATGTGTTGGCGACATGGTGGCCTGCCCGGGTGTCAGGGAGGCCAAGTGAATGGCTCCTCTGGGATAGCAGGCAGTACATCTTGGTTGCCCGTCCTGTCGTGAAGCCCGGTTCAGTTGGACAGAGGCGATGTTGCTGATGTTGGACAAATGTCGGTTTGGTTGTCCAGCGCCTAATGACCCAGGAGGTGGTGGGGTGGGGTGTGGGTTGTGGCTGGTGTCCACCGCCACGATCTCACTTGGTGCAGCCACAGGAACGAGTTGAGGACGAACGAACGAACTCCGCACGCATCGATAGCCGGCATTAAAACGGAGCACGCTTATTTTTAAATCTCCGCCATCCAGGTCCCCTCGTGCCCCTCTATCTGGGCCGTTTTGCTTGGTATCTCGTGGGGCTCCGCTCCGGACAATGATGCATGCACGAGGTTCTCGCGTTCTATCGGCGATATGCCGCATTTAAATCCGCTAGCATTCTGGCCTGGATCCATCTTTGCTGACATGGCTCCAGCTTTATTCCCGAGTCGAAACGCGAATTCTTTTCGTTTAAAAGGACGATGCTGAGCCATCGTGGGGAAGGAGACTGACAGGCACAGACTACTACTCGGTACCTACAAGTCAATTGAACTCTCACACACTCTCCCCTCACTTTCAAACAACTTCTCCGCTACTCCATTCATCTCTTGTCAACATGCAGCCCCTCAAGATCTGGAACGGCCCGCCCGGTGCGGGACCCAACCCGTGGAAGGTCGCCATTGTCCTCGAGGAGCTGGGCGTCCCCTACGAGTTCGTGTGGATCCCGTACGGCGACATCAAGAAGAAGCCGTACACGGACCTCAACCCCAACGGCCGCTTCCCCGCCATGGTCGACGCCAACACCAACGTCACCCTGTTCGAGTCCGGCGCCATCATCCAGTACATCATTGACCTGTACGACAAGGACAACAAGCTGAGCTACACGAGCGACAACCTGCAGGACAAGTACGCCGTCAACAGCTGGCTCATGCTCCAGATGAGCGGCCAGGGCCCCGCCTTCGGCCAGAAGATGTGGTTCACCCACTTCCACAAGGACAAGAACCTCACCAGCGCCATTGAGCGGTACGGCGAGGAGACGAAGCGCATCATGGGCGTCATCGACACGTACCTGAGCGAGAAGAGGAAGACTCTGGGCCTGGGCCCGGACGCCCCCGTCTGGCTCGTCGGTGACAAGTGCACCTACGCTGACTTGGCCTTTGTCCCCTGGAACCTGCTGAGCCAGGACAGGCTGTTCCCCGACGGGGACGGCGAGCTCGACAAGTTCGCCGAGCATTGGAAGTGGCATGAGAACATGGTCAGCCGCCCCGCCACCGCGGCCGTCATTGCCAAGAGGGCGCATGGTCTCGCCACTATGGAGGACACGGTGTCGGCGGTCCTTCCCGACCGGGAGTAATTCGTCAATCATTGAATATACTACACTGACTCGAACCATGTAAGAACTCATGAATCTTGATAAACCATGCCTATTCACAGTGCAGTTGCTACATGTACACATGCGCGTGTAGCTGCTAGGCCTGCGTCTTCTCCTCTACAACTTGGCTTATAGATTCGGCCAAGATGCGCACCAGCTCACTGACCTCGTCCTTGCTGATGATGAACGGCGGGGCCAGCAATATTGCGTCGACGGCCGACGAGCACAGGTAGACGGCAGCACCCTTCTTCAGACAGGTAGCAGCAACCTTGGTGGCGATCATGGCGTCCTTGTCGGTAGCAAACTCGATGCCCCTGAACAGGCCGAGTCCGCGGATATCCCTGATCAATTCCGAAGGGATACGTGAGCGAATCTGCTCGACCAGGAAGTCGCCCATCTCCTTGACATTGTCCAGCAGC
The DNA here is from genome assembly GCA_900188575.1 of Geosmithia putterillii. Classification (NCBI taxonomy): domain Eukaryota; kingdom Fungi; phylum Ascomycota; class Sordariomycetes; order Hypocreales; family Bionectriaceae; genus Geosmithia; species Geosmithia putterillii. Next base: position 1,376,334 of record FYEU01000320.1, on the reverse strand, counting down.
TTCTCATTGACAATGGTCTGCTGCACGGCCAAGGCAGCCGCACACCCCACAGCATGCCCCTGGTACGTGTGTCCATTGACAAATGGATGCGTGTCGTGCGCTGCCTCCAGGGCATGGTGCACCTTCTTGCTGGCAAGCACCGCCGAGATGGGCTGGTAGCCCGCACCAAGTCCCTTGCCGACGGTCTGCAGATCCGGAGCGACATTTCCGGTCGACTGCCACGCGTGCAGCGTCCCCGTCCGGCCCATGCCGCACATGACCTCATCATAAATAAGAATGATTCCATGCTTGTCGGCCAGACCTCGCAGCCCAGCCAGGTAGCCCCTTGCAGCGACGGGGGCACCCAGCGTGGCACCACCTACCGTCTCGACGATGATGGCGGCCACAGTGGACGGGTCCAGCGTGCGGATCGTGTCCTCGTACTCGGACAGCAGGCGGGCCACGTACGCATCCTCGCTCTCGCCCTCGTCGGCGAATCGGGGAAAGGCGCATGGTGAGACGTGGTGGAAGGACGACGACAGGAGCGGCGCAAAGGGCTCGCGGCGAGGGGCGTTGAAGCCCGCGGAGAGTGCGCCGAGCGTGTTGCCGTGGTAGGCGTACTTGCGGCAGATGTAGTTGACGCGCTGGGGCTCCCCGCGGACAAGGTGGTACTGTCGAGCGAGCTTTATGGCTGACTCGACGGCTTCCGATCCTGCATATCAAACACTTTTAGTCATGCTCACGGGGGTATTTACATGTAAGTACATGTAATTGAAAAGTAAATTCTTGGATAGACATACCCGAACTCAGGAACATGACCTTGCTGAATGCCCCGTCACTCTGCTCCTCGAGGAACCGCGCGAGTTCCTCGGCCGGGTCATTGGTGAAGAAGGAGGTGTGTGCAAAGGCCAGCTGCCGCGTCTGTTTGATGATCGCCTCAATCACAGCCTCGTGGCCATGGCCGAGACATGAAACGGCTGCTCCGCTGCTGCCATCGAGCGTCTTGGAACCATCCGGGTGGAAGAGGTATACGCCCCTGCCGCCCTGGGCGCCCTTGTACTCCTTGTTGAAGGAGCGATGGAAAATAGCACTCTGCTGGGACGCCATTGTCAATACCCCAATTGATGGAATTGATACCAGCCTGCGATTACGCGATTGGAGTGCGCTCGTAGATAGTAGGGTAGTCTTCTCGCGTCAAAATGGAGGGGTCGATATCAGGCCGTTGTCTGGGCACTAATACATATACGTGATGCTTCACAATTGCATGTGTCTGCATGTATAACCATGTGTGTACTCCGTAGTCACAGTCACACCTCCGATGTCTGATGGTTGCACATGCAAAACCGGAGTGCGACCGGATTGTGACCGGACTCTCAATCTCCTACCCCGCCGGCCTCTGCCCGAAAGCGGCGGGCCAACAATCAGTCACGACTCGACCAGCCTTCGGGTCCATCCGACCCTCCTATCGGGCCCAACTGATAATGACTTCCTGATACGGCAACAATCCTTGAAATCGCACGGCTACATCCGATGCGGGCGACGGGCCAGTTGAACTTGACACTGACACCGGCTTTCCTTCCCCGCGCGCCACACGGCTCATGAATTACAAAGGCACATACAGGGCGTCATCATGTTTAGTATATATCAATGTATTATCCGAGTTGTGCTATCCCCAGAAAGTATTGGAGCCATACGGCCGTAACACGTCTTGCATCCATCTATAAGATTCAATACGCATTGACATAAAAAAATGTCCACCACAACTACTGCAACAGAGACGGCGGCGGCCCCGGCCCAGCAGCAGCTCCGGTCCGCGGACGACGGCGTCCTGAACTGGAACGTCCGTAAGACAGAAGGTCTGCACGTCATCCCGACGTTCGCCTCGCCCGAGGCCGAGCGCGAGTGGGCAAAGCAGCACATGGCCGTCGCCTTCCGCACCTTTGCGCGGCTGGGCTGGGCCGACGGCGCGTCCGGGCACATCAGCATGCGCGACCCCGTCAACCCGGACTGGTTCTGGATCAACCCGTACGCCAAGCACTTCTCTCTCATGAAGGCCAGCGATCTGGTCCTCGTGGACCACAGCGGGCGTCCCGTCCTGCCCACCCCGCACAAGGTCAATGCCGCGGGATTCATCATCCACTCGTCCATCCATCGTGCCCGGCCGGATATTCATGCTGCGTGCCATCTGCACTCACCGGCGGGGAGGGCGTGGTCGGCCTTTGGAAAGGGCATCGAGATGCTCAACCAGGGTAAGTGCGGGCATGCCTTTATACAATGGAGTATGCACTAATTGTATATGCTCAGACTCATGCATGTTCTACAAGAACCTTGCTGTATATGAGGGTTTTGGGGGTATCGTCCTCGCTGAGGAGGAGGGTCTTCGGTTGGCTGCGGCTCTGGGAGACACGGCCCTGAACCTCATTCTGCAGAATCACGGGTATGTCTAGTCCATTGCTGTATTTATGCAAGCTGGGCTGTGCTTTACTGATTGTGTTTGCAGACTTCTTACGTGTGGTTCGACCGTGGACGAGGCAGCGGCCTACTTCATCGCCCTGGAACGTGCTTGCGCCAACCAGATTCTCGTCGAGTCGGCTGCTGCAAATGGTATTCCCAAGAAGTTGGTTGGCAAGGAGGAGTGCGAGTATACTTGCAAGTGCACGTCTACTCCTGGCTGTGCGTATATGCAGTTTCAGCCCGAGTATGACTTGACTGTCGAGTTGTCAGACGGCAAGGTCTTGGAATAGGACTGGGTCAAGATGTTAATATGGATGCCTCTGAATTTTACGGCACGCTGGTACTCGCAATTCCACCTTGTGCGTGCATGTATTCGACTTACACCAAGAGATCCACGCTGCATTGCGGGTCAAGAATTTTCATCGAAGTAATCCGGACTCTCTACACGTACAATTCAGGGGAACTTGGCGTGAAGAGCTCAGCTTCAACTAAACCCATTCATCATATCTTCGTTGCCAGCTGTGGAATACATGACATTCACTGTGCATGCAGACGTGAAAGCACCTCCACGATGGGAAACAGAAGCTGGGACAGAACTTCCAGCTTTTCATCATCACATTTCTGACTATGTCTGTCTCTATAACGCGCTTCTCACCCCGCGTATCCTGCTAATCGCCATACCGTCTATCATTACCACTGCGATTCTCTCATTTCTTGGCAATCGCCTCCGCGTTCACTGGAGAGATGGCCTGGCCAGTTTCAAAAAAGGACCTGATGTTCTCCAGCGCCTCCTGGTAGGCCCTCTTCCACGCGACATCCGTCAGTCCACCCATATGCGGCTGAATGATGACACGGTCGTTGTCGATCCAGTAAGGCCTTTGCAAAATCCTTGTTAATCATCGCGTTCTCTCTGCCGCGAAGCATACAGGGAAGCAAACTCACTTGATGTTAGGCTCATTGTGGTGTACATCAAGACCCGCACGAGAAACCTTCCCGCTCTCAAGCGCAGTAATGAAGGCGTCTTCGTCGATAACAGGACCCCGACAAGTGTTGACAATAAACACACCGTCCTTCATCTTGGCAAACTGTTCGTGCGAAATCATGCCTTCCGTCTCCTCGTTGAGCGGACAATGCATGGAGACGACGTCGGCCTGAGCGAGGACCTCGTCCAGGGTAGAGCAGTACTTGGCCCCGGACACGGCCTCCTTCTCGGCAGGAGCCTGCGTCCGTGAGTAGTAGATGATGTCCATGTTGAAGGCCTTTGCCTTCCGTGCGACATGCTGCAGAGTCACAGTCAGTCATAAGAATCCAGACTTGGTAAAAAACCAGCATGTTAGAACGCACCTGGCCAATAGCTCCGAAGCCCACGAGACCGAGAGTCATCCCTGTAGGGTCCCTCGTCGGGCACAGGGGGCCTGGGATCCCAGACCTCCAGTTTCCCTCTTTGACACTCTTCTGAAGACCCTGGATGTTTCGCAGGATACCGAGCATCATGAGGATGGCCATGTCGGCGGTGGCCTCGTTAACGGCATTGCGGCTGTTGCAGAACGTGATGCCGCTGCGGGTCATCCAGTCCACGTCAAACTCATTGTAGCCGGCACTGGCGGACCCGATGATCTTGCATTGCGGCAGGAGAGGGCCGAGGAGCTCCCCGTCAAATGGCTCATATGGGAGAATGCCCATCAAGATGACGGCAGCATCGTAGGGCCCGTCAGCAGCTACCTTGGCGGCCAGCCTCTCCACAGTTTCCTTGCGATCTCCGGGGATGAGGGTCTTCGTGAGATGATGCAGTCAGTATTACCCGTGTAAGTCAAGTATCTTTGCTGTCTTGGCAAACTCACATGAACATCGAATTTGGACTCGAACGTTTCGAGGTACTCCTTACCTGCCCAGGACGGGTAGGTAATAGAGAGCACTTTGGGCTTAGTGGAAGACATGGTTGAGACTCAGATCGTATGTATCTCCTTTGGTTCTCGTGGCTGGTCAGGGGGGTGAGTGTACAAGCACGCGGTACTGAAATCAATATATAGACGGAGATAACTTGGTACATGGACTGAGCCGGGGTCCATTCACACATTCATATGTACCTCCAGTCAGCTCCGGACAAGTCACGGACATGCGCCGTTCCCGTATCTACGTCCTACAAAAGTGTGGACACAGATACGTGCGCATTGAATGGGAACCCCCGCATTTCCAATGGGCGATACCAAGGCCGCGGGGGACATCGGTATGACCCGCATGCATTTCCCTTCATGGGGTGTGAATCCCCCCGGCTCCTCGGGGCTAGCGTGTAAGTGACCAGGGCAGCTGATATCTCTGGCCTCGGGTGGAGCCGAACCTCACCAGACACTTATCACAATACGCCAAGGCCAGGAAATCGATAAACGAAAGAGATACTACCACTCTACGAGTACATTCAATTGTTGTGCTGTTTAGGGGGTAATCGTACATGTAAGCCTGTTATCTCGAGTACAATGACGCCAAGGACAAGGCTGTCTTACATGCAAGGCGACTCGACTGTGCGATCGCCGCCAATATCTAAACACATCCGCATCCTGCTTGCTCCTCTCTTTCAGCCCAGACACCCCAATTGACAAGAATCTAATTCCTTGCACACATACATATTTCCTATATATTATACATTGAAACACGCTACCGCAACAATGTCGTCCGCCCAGTTCACGGGAACAGATGACAAGAAGATGGCGCGCCAACAGTCTGCCAACTCAGTCGCGAGCGTCAAGGTAGGCTACTCGGCAGACCTCGAGGGAGCTGTCCCCACCGATGTATCCAATGGACACAACACAGAGGGTCAGAACATCTTCGACACGGCCGCCGCAGCAGGTGGAAAGGAGTACCGCGTCCTCGGCCGTTGGAAGACTACCATGGTCCTGATCCACACCGAGGTCGGCCTGGGCGTGCTGAGCCTCCCCTCCGTCCTGCACACCCTGGGCATCATCCCGGGCATCATCGCCATCATCGGCGTCGGCCTGCTGGCCACCTACACGGCCTACATCTACCTGCTTTACTGGCGCAAGTACCCGCACATTGTCAACTTTGTCGACGCCATGCGCGTCCTCGGCGGCAAGCCCCTCGCCGCCGTCGGCATGGTCGGCCTCATCATCCTGTTCATGTCGGCGGGCGCGTCGGCCATCCTGACCATGAGTGTGGCCTTCAACACGCTGAGCGGGCACACCATGTGCACCGTGGGCTTTGTGGGCATCGGGGCCGTCATCTGCTGGGTGCTGTGTATTCCGCGGTCCATGAACTTTGTCGCCCATTTCTCTGGTATGTACACCTCTCTCCTGTGGAAGAAGAAACATGATTGTGCATTGTTCTAACTCATAGGTACTAACTTTGGTAGGGCCTGCCACCCTCGCCATCATTGTCCCCGTCTTCATCGTCATCATCTCCCTGGGAATCGAGCGTCCGCAGGCCGCACCCGCAGACTGGGTCAGGGAGGTCAAGCTGGTGGGCAACCCGGACTTCCAGACGGCCTTCACCGCCATCCTGAGTGTTTTCTACTCCTACGGCGGGCGCCAGGCCTTCCTGACAGTCATCAGCGAGATGGAGAACCCCTCTAGGGACTTTGTCCCCTCTCTGTTTTACCTGCAGGCCTTCGCTATTCCCATGTACCTCATCTGCGGGGTTGCCATCTACGCGCTGGCCGGCCAGTATGTCACCTCGCCGGCTCTGGGTTCCGCTCCTCTCATCCCTGCCAAGGCGGCGTACGGCATCATCCTCGTCACGCTGTTCAACACGGGCCTACTGTACGGTCACGCCGGCATTAAGCTCATGTACGTCTCCGTCATGCGCGATCTTCTGCGTATCCCCGAGCAGATTACGCGCAACAGCGTCAAGACCTGGACCATTTGGATCAGCCTCGGCACCTTCTTCTGGGTCGTTGTCTTCGCCCTGTCCAACGCCATCCCCGTCTTCAGCAACATCATTGCCATCTCGAGTGCACTCCTGGTGTCCTGGGCCTCGTATGGAATCCCCGGCATCATGTGGCTCAACCTCAACTGGGGGAACCTATGGAGCAGTCGCACTATGACTGCAAAGTCTATCGGCAATGGCTTTCTCGTCCTGCTGGGTGCTTTCCTCAACGTGTGTGGCATGTGGGCGGCTGTCTCGTCTCTCATTGATGTCTTCCAGAACAGTGATACTGTCCGCGGGCCGTTTACATGTGCCGACAACAGCCTCTTCTAGAGACCCATGGCAACATTGAGTTGGAATTGGTGTTTTCATATAGTCTGTTTCTTGGTATCTGGTAGGAGTGGATATGTCTATAGTACCCCGATGACGTTGGGAAAGTACATACATGTATAAGAGTTAGCTCAGCGCAAGCGGAAGAAGTCCAGATAGTTCCTGTTATTGTTATTCTACTCTCTTGACCCCTATCTATAGTAGACGTCGCGTCTATGTATTATAGGTACATGTATGAATAGGTGAGCCCACGTAGTGGACAATTCATTGGGTGAGCCCCGTTCACAAGTGCCAGTGGCCGATATGACTTCACGGCATATTCACCAAGTACATGCACGTATGTGAGCTGCTGAACTGCCATGTTCAAACAATACGTTCCATGAATTCAGTCCAATTTATTCCAAAGCTACACACGGAACAGTTCTTCAAGTCTCTGCCACCTCACATCAATTCCATACAGCGGGAATCCCCCCAGGAAGCACCCCGAGAACCGGATCCATCTTCGGCTTCTCCACCCCCCAAACCTTATCATACTGCCCGACATCCTCCCCGCCCCTTTTTGAGTCCCAGAAACTATTCTCCTTCGGATACGCCCCAATCATGGTAAACCCGGAGAGCTTGACCCCGTCGAGCGCCGTCCGAGGATCCTCCGCCGCGATGTGATGTCCATCTCCGGGGCTCATGAGCGCAAACTCCGCGTCCGGCTTCGTATTGTACGTCTTGTGCGCCGTCCCCGCGGGGAGCACAAAGACATCTCCCGCGCGGGCCTCGATCTCGATCCCGCCCTCCTCCCGGGCGGCGCCATAGGTGTTCGCCTCCGTGTCGAGAGACGTGTCGGCCACGCCGATCCGGATGGTCGCCGTCCCCGAGAGCACGGCCATGCACTCGTGCGCCCGGGAATGGTAGTGCGAGCGCTGCGTCGGGCCATACCGGTAGATCCACTGGACCTGCCAGCCGTTCTGGTCGAACAGGTCGAAGACCTCGCTGGGTTTGGGGTCCCCCGGCGTGGGCAGCTCGATGCCCCGGTAGTGCATGACTGGGTGGGGGGAGTTGGGCATCAGGGCCGTGGGCGGGAGGTAGTGTGTTGTTACTTGGACCATGGTTGCGGGTGGGTGTGAGCGGTTATACAGTGCTAAGATTGAAGGTGGCTTGGTAGCTGCGTCTCAATATTCCTAATGGACGTGCTTACAAGAAACGAATTGATTTACATATATACATCAGTATACACAAGATTGTACGCCTCTAGTCATGGAGGTTGTCCAAATCAATCAGTCGGAAACATCCGACTTGGCCTCCTGTCACACTACCCCCCCTTTCCCTTTGCCGATGGGCCACTCCGGCGCGATCCTACTCGAGGTCTTCTACGCTGTCACATATCCCGAAATCGGCCATGCATTTCCGCCCAAGTGCACAGGCAGACATGTGAATGTGCCCGGAATATGGCTTCCTTCGGGCGATGCCGTCGCATTATCTGTGTTCTAATAGACGAGGCATACGGAGTACCCTGTGTTACGACTACTATCTTTTAGTAGCTCACGCATTGGCACTCCTGTCATGTATTAAGGATGCTCTTGGAAAAATCACAAGTCTAGTACATCTAGTCTGTCATTTATATCGAGTGCCCGCGAGAATGCTGATGTGTTACCATAAGAGAGGGTGAGATGGTATACATGTGCATTGTTGCTGTAGCCTAAAATAATAAGATTAGAAGGAGTATTAGACCTTCCTGATTGATACAGAAAGTACGTCAAAAAGAAGCCATCAATGGGAAAGGAAAGCCTTTCTTCTCAAAGAAGTCATAAACGTCACGCAATATGGGACTCCCACTATAGAGAACTAAGTTCCATCTTGTTGCCCTCATTCCCATCCTTCAGTGACCCCCTCTTTACGCGCAACCCCACGATGATGACTTACACGCACTTACACCACAAATCTTCGTACTAACAATATTACAGCATCCGGAAATCGAACCCCAGTTAACTTTTAGTAAAAAGCAATGCATTGATTTGTGAACCTAATTTCTAAATCGAAACAGCAGCCACTGGGACAGGGGGGATATCAACCGAGTCCAGGTACCCCGTTGTCGGCGTATCTTCCATGGAGGCCAAAATCATGCCGTTACCCATCCACGCCAGCGAATCCGACTCATCGGCCTCAAAGGACTGATACTCAAAGTCCTCAAACCTCGGGTGCTGCAGAGTCGCCCTCTGGTGGACGGCAGATCCAGGCCAGTAGCCCAGCATCCTTCCGTTGGCCGTCCTCTTGGCCCAGTTGTTGCACTACACAAATAGGCAGTCCATAATCAGCAAATGGAACGCCGTAGAAGAGTAACCGTGGATTTTTACTTACAGTAGCGGCGAATGTCGTCTTGGAAAAGTACACATCCACTTGTTTCTGGAAAGCCGTGATGGCAGAGTCCCTGGAAACGGACCATGTCAGTAAAGAAAGAACCCAGTTCGCACAGAGGTTTTAGTAGACTTACTTGGCCTTCATCCATTTGATGTTCTCTCTCTGGATCTTGAGAATGCACTTGATGACGTATTCGCAGACACACTCGCTCATGTGGATGGTTGACCCAGATCCCGGAGCGCCATTGGGCCCCACGAACAGGAACATGTTGGGCATTGAGGGCGGGCACGTCGACATGTATGCGCCTGGCTCATCTAGCCAAAGGTCATCAAGAGAAACACCGCCGTGACCGTAGACCGGGGTCTCGTTGAGTCTCAATGAGCTGTTTTCCAATATGAGTTAGCCTGCATGTTCGATAGAAGACGAGATATAAGTCCTTAGATCAACTTACGTGTCAAACCCGGTTGCACAGATGATGGCGTCCACATCCCTGGCCTCGCCACTGTCATCAACCACTCCTGTCTTGGTCACATTGCTGACACCCCGCGGGATGAAGGTGAGCTTGTCGTCCACCAGACACTCCAGGTATCGCGGACCGGGGGACACACGCCGACAGGCTACCGGGTACGTCGGCTTGATGTGCTGGAGGATCTCGGGCTTCTTGGCCAGCCTGCGTGCCATTGACTCCTCGGTGGCCTTTGTGAATGCCTTGTTCATATCGGAGCCGACCCAGTGCGCGAGCTGTCCCTTGTTGACAAAGTTTTCAATCTGGTGCCTGTACTTCAGGTACAGTTCCGGGTTCTTTATAAACTCATCTCTCTCCTCTTGAGAGTGCTCAACTGGAATTTATCATGATCAGCATAAGAGGACATGGGATGGAAGAAGCACATTTTGACATACAGTTGTGAAGATCACCATCTGCCTTTCTGGGATCCGCAGCCACGTATCCGGCGGGGGAGATCCAGGCTTGTCCTCTCACGTAGTGGTCCATTGACGAGACCTTGGGTAGGATGGCTGGAACAAGCTGTACAGCGGTAGCTCCGTAGCCGATCACCGCGACCTTTTTACCGGTGGGATCGAAGTTGGGGTTCCAGTGGGCAGAATGGATCAAGTCACCCTCGAAGTTTTGTAGACCAGGGATCGCCGGCCACGCCCATTTGTTCAGGTTGCCCGTAGCTTTGATAAAGACATCGCAGTAGTCTTTGAACTCCTGTATAGGGTTAGTCTTCCAACCTACCAACGAAGAGACGGCTCTCGTGTAAGGACAGCTTACCAACTTATCGGCAGAGCGAAACATTGTGACCTCCCACTGACCACGTTGCTCGAGCCACTTGGCAGAGCGGAACTCGTGTCCAAACTTGGTGAACTTCCTAACGCCGTACTTGTCGGCCACACCGCGGAAATAGTTTGAAATCTCCTCTCCAGGAGAGAAAAAGTGAGACCAATTGGGGTTGTTGGCAAAGGTGTACTGGAAAGTATGAGACGGGACGTCTGTAAGTGGCGGAATGTCAGTTAATGCTATACCAGGAATACCATCATCCAGTCAGTTTTATATACCACAAGTGACACCAGGATATCTGCACATTGCATGTCAGTTCATGTCCGTTTACCCCGTTATTATCACAGAAGTGTGTTTGTATACCTGTTCTCGTACCAGACACCGCCGAACTCATCATTTTTATCGTAGATGGTCAAGTCCAGATTCGGGATTCGCTGGGGGAAGCGGATTCCACAAAGGATTCCAGACATACCGGCCCCGATGCAAATGACCTTGATAGGTCTTGCGGCGTCAACAGGGCCATCTTTGAGCTTGGGAGTAGCCCGAGGAGCGTTCATGGTGGAGATTGAAATGTTTTCGGGCAGGAAGGAAGAAGATGAAGGGACAGGTTCGGGGTTGACAGACTTCATTGTGAATATCTGGCAGGTAAATCGAATGATATTTCTTTCTCCTGCCACAAGACGGATTCTGTTAATATACCCCGTCGTGTTGTGGGGTAATACTGTCTGCTCAACCGACAGGGCCAGAGCGGATAATGCGGATGGATATACCAGGTAACTGCGTCTGCGTCTGCGTCTGCATAACTCTCCATAGTCGGTTTCCTATCCCGTTTCAAATACGTGCTTGCACAACTGCGTGTAGCAGAACGACCTTCGGGTCGCTCCTTGGGCTCCTTGGGTTGGTTCTCACTTACACGATATGATGCACTGATAGGCGGCGGGTACATCCGACTCAAGTGATAGGACCGTTGGGAGCGATAGGAACGACCCGACGTCGCTTGAAGACAGACCCACCCACACGATCGTCAACTTCCGACCCAGCATCATTGGCTGCATTATAAGCCGTCTAGTCCCTGAATCCAATCGTAACACTATACCAGATCACGTCGGTATACGGTACAAGGTGATTGTATCGAACCGACTGAATTCATTCACAGCTGAACCACCAAAGTCACAATGGCCAAGGCAGGTGCAGACATGATACTGACCATTAGCGACCTCAAGCGGAGCGCTGGGGAGAAGCTGCCCGACGATGTGCGAGGTATGGGAAAACTTCCATTTCTGCGGACCAGGCCCAAACTAATTTGAAGACAGGTTACTACAATGAGGGCGCCATGGACATGAAGACGTACGTCGGCCGTCGCGCCACTCAACTGCAGCGGGGATTGACTGACTGACCTTGTCCCAGGTTGGAGGATAATGAGAAGGCATATGACCGCTTCCGAATCAGGCCCCGCATCCTCAGAGATGTCGAGAATATTGATACCTCGGCCACAATATTCGGTGTGAAGGTGAGATTCCAACGAGACCAGACCAGACCCATCAACAAGGCAATGCAACTCACTCACCCTGTTTCCAGTCCACTCTTCCTGTGGGGTTTTCCCCCACGGCTATGCACCGCCTGGCGCATCCCGACGGTGAACGAGCGACGTCTCGTGCGGCCTCTAAGGTGGGGATCCCAATGGCACTCTCGACCTACTCCACCGTTTCCCTCGAGGAAGTCATCCAAGAGAGGGTCCCGGGCAGCCATAACCCGTATGCCTTTCAGTTGAGTATTGTCAAGGACCGCTCCGTGAGCCTGGATTGGATCAAAAGGGCAGAGGGTAAGGCGACATTCCACCACGCTCCCCATTCGGCTGCTGATGTCATCTCTTAGCTGCTGGCTACAAGGCACTCTTTCTCACAGTCGATGCACCTGTCCTCGGCCATCGCCTTAATGAGACGAGGAGCAACCTGAAGCTTCCGGAGCACATCTCTCTTCCGCACTTGGAGGGGAAGCGTACTGCCAGCGCTAGCAATGCGTCGGTGGAGCCGGGGCGTACCTATCGCCATGCGGGCCGCGACGCCAGCCTCACCTGGGCGAGTGTGGTCTCGTGGGTGAGAAGCCACACAAACCTCCAAATATGGCTCAAAGGAGGCAAGCATGCATCCGATACTCTATCTGGAGTGTACGACTGCTAACATTGTGCTGCAGTGTACTCGCCAGATGATGTGGAGGAGGCCATTCGGCACAACCTGGACGGTGTGATCATCTCTAACCACGGCGGTAGACAGCTGGACGGCGTTCCGGCCACGGTCGACGCCCTAGTTGACTGCGCCGCGGCTGCAAAGGGGAAGATCATGGTTGCTGTGGATGGCGGCATCCGTCGCGGGGCAGACATATTCAAAGCACTGGCGATCGGGGCAGACTTCTGCTTTGTCGGACGTGTTCCACTCTGGGGTCTCGCAGTAAGTTTGATTCCGGCGTCTTCGTGCCGTGCAATTTCCCACCCTGATGAGAGAATGAAGAGCTCATGGCTAACGCCGAGGAACTTTCAGCACGATGGGCAAGAGGGCGTTGAGCTCGCAGTCAAGATTTTGGAGAAGGAGCTACGGACGACCATGGCACTTGCCGGGTAAGTACATGCAGCTTGCATCTGCGTCCCGTTGCCAAAACCTCTTCAACTGACTGACCATTGCCGCAGATGCGCATCGATCAAGGATATCACAAGGGATCACATCGCAGTCCTTGGGAATAACGGACTTCTTTCCAAGCTGTGATGACTTTTGGTAACGGTCGAAACACTTGCAGATTGAGAGCGAGGGGCCCATGTCTATGGGAGGTCAAACATCAAGGGGAGGGAAGGTTGAAAGAAGCCTTGAATTCAATTTATTGGCCTGTTTTCCATTGTGCTATTTCATCATTGCATCATTGCATCATTATGGGTAACCTTTTAATTGCATGCATGTAATAATTGCTTGAACATCCATGGATGTCCGTAACTGCTGCCTGCGAACTGCTGCCTTAAAGACCTCCGGCAGCTTCACGTGCACACGCATCAGCGCTAAGCGCCTAGCCCCACGCGTCGTCGATTGGTGCACGAGCTATCGCGTCTTGCCAACGGCCAACAGCCAACATTCACGCCTGCCAACCCGGCGCTAAAAAGAAAGAGACAAAGCGGGAACGGGCAGCACAGACGACATTTCAGACAACATCTCCGACTTTTGGCACCATCGCATGACAGAGCCTCACCACCGTACCACGTTGCACTGACGACCGGACAGGAAGACGGGGTTCCGTCGAAGCCACCAACTGCCCACCATGTCCAAGATCGACAAGCTCTCTATTGCCGGCGTCCGGTCCTTCAGCCCGTCCGTCCGTGAAGCCATACAGTTCTACTCGCCCCTGACCCTCATCGTCGGCTACAACGGTTCTGGAAAGACGACCATCATCGAATGTCTCAAATACGCCACCACCGGCGAGCTGCCTCCCAACAGTAAGGGTGGCGCCTTCATTCACGACCCCAAGGTATGTCTACTACCAAGAACATCTGCTACCCCCTCCCCCGCCCCGCGATTACCCCTACCATATATCGGTACTAACTATGCTCTCTTACAGTTGTGCGGAGAGAAGGAGGTCCTGGCCCAGGTCAAGCTCCAGTTCCAGTCGATAAACGGCCGCCAGCATGTCGCAACGAGGAGTATCCAACTCACGGCCAAGAAGACAACCCGATCACAAAAGACACTCGACTGCTCACTAGTTGTGGTGAACAATGGCGAACGTACCACGACATCCACCAGACAGGCCCAGCTCGACGAACTGATACCCGAACGCCTCGGCGTGTCCCCCGCCATCCTCGACGCCGTCATCTTCTGCCACCAGGACGAGTCCCTTTGGCCTCTGAGCGAACCCGCTGCCCTCAAGAAACGATTCGACGAAATATTCGAGGCCCTCAAGTACACCAAGGCCATCGAGAACCTCAAGGTCCTCCGCAAAAAGCAGGTCGAGCAACTAGGCAAGCTGCAGAATGACGAGGCGCACAACAAGATCAACAAGGACCGCGGCGACCGTGCCGAGAAGCGAATGACGGGTCTCCAGGGCGAGATCGAAGCCGCCCGCGAGAAGTGCGAACATTTGACGACCGAAATGGAAGAGACACAGGACAAGATCCGCGAGAAGCACGAGCAGGCCAACAGCTTCCTGCAAATTGTTCAGAACTTGAGCAACAAGCGAGAACAGCTCGAGTATCGCCAGGATGCCGTTGATGAGCTGCGCCAGACCATTGATGAACTCCACGACAATGAGGCTTCGCTGGAGGAGTCTCTAGCACAATACGAGGAGAGGATACAGGGCTTCCAGGAGGAAGCCGAGCAGAACAAGGCCCAGTACAACGAGCTCCAGAAGGAGCTGGCTGATGCTCAGAGGAGTCTCAATGCCAAGCTATCAGAGCAAGGAAAGCACCAATCCGACAAGGACAAGTACGACCGTCAGCTCCAGGCCCGGGTCGAAATGGTCCACGACAATGCCCAAAAGTACAACTTCAGAGGGTTCGACGATGACCTGTCCGATGCGCAGATCAAGACCTTTAACGAGCGAATCCAGAAGCTTCTCGACGAGAAGAAGCGAGACCTCGAGCGCATTCAGAAAGAGAATTCGGCCGAGGTCGACAGAGCCACGGGCGTCATTACTCAGCTCGAGGGCCGCAAGGCTGCCCGGACCCAGGATCGCGTCATGGCCAAGCAGCGCATGGGAGCCATCGAAAAGAGGACGAATGTGCTGCAGAACGAGTCAAGCAAGATTGAGGTCGACGAGGGCGCCAAGGCCATTCTCGATGGTCAGCTTGAGGATATCGGCAGCAGGCTGGGCAGGTTTCAGCGCGAGTTCGACGATGCCAACTGGGATCGTCAGCTGTCCGAAGAGAATGAGAGGCTGCACAGTCTCGAAGCAGAGAACGACAAGCTGGGACGTGAGCTCATCGAGTCTACCCGTCTTGCATCGGAGCGTGCTCAACTCGACTACCGCAAGAAGGAGCTATCCGACCGCAGGCGGAGGCTCGACACGCTCACCAACACGTGGCGGACAAAACTCTCTGCCGTCGTCGGCGATGACTGGGAGCCTGAGAATCTCGACAGCAAATTCCAGGCCACTCTCCGGGAACAGACACGCAAGGTTGAGGAAGCTACCAAGCTGCGTGAAGCTGCTAGGGACAAGCTCCAGAAGGTCGACTACCGGCTCAGGAACTCGAAGGAGTCGGTAGAGAGGAACACCAAGGAGAGTGCCAAGTGCAAGCAGCAAGTCGTCGCTGCCCTTCAGCAGGTCCGCGAGAATGCCATTGTCGAGGATTACACAGAAGAGGTTTCGTCCCTCGAGACGTCAGTCGAAGATCTCAGGAACGAGATTAGCCTCTTCGGTGCTCTCGTCGACTACTACGAGAAATGCAAGCGCGTTCTGGACACCAAGAAGACATGTCTTCTCTGCGATCGCAAGTTCGAGGAGAGCCAGCGTGCAGCCATTGATCGTCTACAGAAGAAGATTGACAAGAATCTCGACCCCAATGGTAAGACGGAGACAGAGCAGGACTTGAAGGAGGCGGCAGACAACCTGGAGGCGCTGCGTGTCGTTCGCCCGATGTATGATACCTATGAAAGGCTGTGCTCCGAGCTGCCGGCACTTGGGGAGGACCTCAAGGCGCTCGAGAGTGAGCATGCTACGCTCGAGAGACAATTGGAGGAGCAAGAGGCTGTCGTCTCGGCTGAGGGGGAGAAGAAGAGGGACATTGACGACCTATCCAAGACAGTCATGAACCTTGCTCAGGCTGTCAAGGATATCAAGGACTCCGAAGGACAAGTGGAGCGTATCCAGAGCCAACAGGCATCGGAGGGTTCGACTAGGAGCGCCGAGGAGATCCACGAACTCCAGACAACCGTGGGGGAGCAGATGCGGACGGTCAAGGCCAAGGTCTCTAAACTGTCAACTGAGAAGCAGCGCGTCAAGGACCAAATCAGCGCCCTGGAACTCGAAAAGAGCGAGCTCAGAAACCAGATAAGCTCGGCCATGAGCCAGCTGGAGAAGAAGAAGGACATCCAGCTCCAAGTTCAAGGACTCAAGGACGACCTTGGCCAGCAGCGTGAGACGATACAGCGGGCCGATGCCGACCTAGAGAGTATCGAGCCTGAGATGGCCGAGGCCAGGGCAGCGCGAGACGAAACGCTCAACCGGGGTCGCGGCAAGGAGCAACGCATGGTAGACGAGCGGGACGAGATTGCCAGCTCTGTCAGCGAGATGCGGATGGTGGAGGCAGACATACAAGACTACATTGACCGGGGCGGCCCGTCCAACCTGGCTTCGAACCAGCGGGCCATCACTACGCTGGAGTCGTCCATCTCGCGGGCCAAGAAAGACATTGACGACGTGACAAGGCGGACCAACAAGCTGCGGGAAGACATTGACAATGGCGACGGCAAGAAGAAGAACATCCGAGATAACCTCAACTACCGGAAGCACCTACGGACGCTGGACGCCCTCCGAGCAGACATTGAGGAGCTGGAGGACCGCAACGCGCACGACGACTATGAACGGCTGCAGGGCGAGGCGCGCTCGCTGGAGAACCACTCGAACCGGCTGTTTGCGGAGCGCGGGTCCGTGATGGGGACGATGAAGACCAAGGACGAGGAGCTGGACCGGCTGCTGCAGGAGTGGGAGATGGACTACAAGGACGCCAAGACTCGGTACCGCGAGTCGCACATCCGGGTGGAGACGACCAAGGCGGCGATCGAGGACCTGGCGCAGTGCGGGGCGGCCGTGGACAAGGCAGTGATGCAGTTCCACTCGATGAAGATGTCCGAGGTGAACCGGATCGCGGGCGAGCTGTGGCAGAGCACGTACCAGGGCACGGACATTGACACAATCTTGATCCGGTCGGACAACGAGTCGACGACGGGCCGGCGCAACTACAACTACCGGCTGTGCATGGTGAAGCAGGACACCGAGATGGACATGCGGGGCCGCTGCTCGGCGGGCCAGAAGGTGCTGGCCAGCATTGTCATCCGGCTCGCCCTGGCCGAGTCCTTTGGCGTCAACTGCGGGCTCATCGCCCTCGACGAGCCCACGACCAACCTCGACCGCGACAACATCAAGTCGCTTGCCGAGAGCCTGCACATGATTATCCGCGCGCGCCAGGCCCAGAGCAACTTTCAGCTCATCGTCATCACGCACGACGAGGACTTCCTGAGGCATATGCGCTGCAGCGACTTTTGCGACAGCTTCTTCCGTGTCAGGCGTGATGAGAAGCAGAATAGTGTCATTTCGAGGGAGAGCATCACCAAGATTTTCTAGTCCTGCACTGTCTTGTCCATCCGGGTCGTTGCTTGTCTTTCATCCTTGTCGTTTCTTATACTCTCTGTACTTGCTTGTCCTCTCTTGTCTCTCCATGTCTGTCTTTGGCTTTCGTGTCCGTCTTAAAGTTTTTTTTTGGCATCTATGGAGTTTTGTTTGGGGGTAGTGATATCTGGCGTTTTAATTCATACATGAACATGCACACAATACGAAATGCTACTGTAATACCACTCACTAGTGTACGTGAACGCCCTTAATAGGACTACAGTGTATCAATGCATGTACGAAGAAACACTCTTTTAGTGATACTCGAATGTGTTTGATTGTACCAAAGCATGCCATGAACCCCGATCCAAAGAGAAAACAAAAACACAGATTGAGAAGAAAACCCAGCCCATCATGAACCCATAGCTCCGACCCTCATATTTTCACCCATCAGGTAAATTGGTATCATACAAGGTCTAAGAAAAAAAAGAAGAACGCACGACGAAAAGAAGCAAGTCAAGCATGGAGAGGAGAGCAGGGGAGAGGGCAGTCGTTACTTTTCCATGTCGACGTCCTCCTGGTCCGCCTGGACGGGCTCATCCACCTTTTGCAGCTTATTGACAGGCTCGCCCTCTGCCAGGGTCGATTTCCCATCCTCGTCGTCTTCAGCATCAGCATCCGCCTCGCGCTTGTGGCCAGCCGAATGCGGGGGCGACGAGGACGTCGATGATGATGATGTCGATGACGACCCCGATGCCGCAGAGTCGTGCTGCTGCTCGTGTTCATCGTCCTGCTTCCTCCCCACGGCGGCCTCGAGATCGATGGTCTGGGTATCCAGCCCGCCGTCCTCGCCGACCTGGCTTGTCGTGGCGGTCTGTAGACCGGTGTCGCCTACGCCAATCTCCTCGGGGCCCCTGGCATGAGGTTCCTCCTCCTCTTCCTCTTCCTCGTCGTCATCCTTGTCTTCGCCGCGGTCTTTCCGCTCGTTCTCGGCGTTGACGCCGTCGTGGTGCTCCTCCGAGGCGGCGACGTTGGGCTGCTGCTGCCGCTGGTGCTGCTGCTGCCTGCTGGGGTCGTGCGCCCGGGGCAGCTGGTTGACGGGGACGACGCCCGCGCGCTGCTCCTGGCGCAGGAGCTCGCCCTGGGTGACGCCGCGGGCGCGGCCGGTGGAATGCACGCCGTTGACGCTGACGGAGACGGTCTCGATGCTGCCCATGCCGTTGGGGCCGTCGATCTTCTCGGTGCTCTCGCTGTGGATCTGGGCGCCTGAGGCGGAGGACTTGGCGTCCTCGTTGTCGTCGTCGTCGGCGTCTTCGGAAGCGGCGGCTGCGGTGGCCGATGACGGCGAGGAGGCGCCACCGGGGGAGGCGGCCGTGTCGGAGGCGGGGTCGCCATCGTCGCCGGCTGCGGCGCGGTTGGATGCCAGCCAGGGGATGGGGGTGAGCAGCGCGCCGCCGAGGGCCTCATCCGTGCCGAGAGATGCAGAGGTCGGGTTACTCCACGAGACGCCAGCGGCGGGGTTGTCGCTGTCCTCGTCGTCGTCGTCGCTGTCTCGGCTGGCCCCGTTGGTGGGCAGATCCGGCGGCGGGAGCGGGTACGTGTCCGCGCTGGAGGTGACGAGCGCGACGCGGTCCACGGCGTGCAGGTACGGCGTCAGGGACTTGTAGTGCGCGCGCGGGCGGAGGAGCAGCTCCGACAGGCGCTGGATCGTGTGCGGCGGGTGCGAGGGGAACTTGGCCAGGTGGGTGGTGATGCCGCGGAGCATGTCCTCCAGCTGGATGGGCAGGGCGCCCTCGGCCTGCTGCTGCGGCGATTGTGCGTCGTCGTCGTCATCTTTGATGTCGTCGTCGTTGTTGTCGTCGCGCGGTGCCGGCGGCGGTGGCGATGACGGCAGCGGCGATACTAGTCTGCCCTCCTCGTCGACTTGGGGGATTGGTAGCGGTCGCGGCGGCGCCAGCTTCGGTATGGGGAACTCGTGGCGGGCAATCTAGAGTTGCGTGCATGTGTGAGCGGTAGGTAGATTCCGACGAGGGTAGGGTGGGTGGCTCTCTACCTTTTCGAGTCGGGCAATCATGTCGGATCGCAGTTGGGGCCAGACGCTTCTGCACGATCGGTCAGTCAGTTTCGTGTTGTCTGGCGGTGGTGTTTATGTGTGCACGCTCAGGTGAGGGTGGGCATACTTGTCAATCGTCCCGCCGGCCGCGGCCGTGGTGAGCAGCTCATTGTCGCTGTCTACATCCATGCTTGCCATTGTTGTGTGTGTGTGTGTGTGTGCGTTGTCGCGTGGTAGATGCAAGGCTGGAGAGTGGCTGGTGGAGCTGGAGGTTTGGAAAGAATGCGCCCGCGGCGGCGTGCATGTGCTGCTGGTGGGGTTGCAGTAAAACGATATTATGGGCGTGACGTCGCGCATGCATCTATCCCAACCATGACGTTCTTCTACCAACATCACCACCATGAATGGCACGCAGCATCGCCATTGTACATTATAAATACGTGTTCTCATAGGAGGCAAAAATCCATCAAGTGTCTCGCTAGATCCCCCTGTAAACCCATGCAGCCGGGTCAAACACTACATCGACCTTGACGCCGTCATACGTCCCGACAGCCGCGCAAATGTCATGATGGCCCTCCAGCCCTGTCACAGCGCGGTCCTGCTCCGCATCCGTCTCCTCGTGAATGTTCCATCCGCCAACGACACTCCCGTTTCTCGTGAAGAAGACATCGACGACCAGTGCTGCTGAGGAGCTGCTACTGCTGCCGTCGCCAGCATTCGGCCTGATCGTCATGCCCAACCCGAGAGTCTCGCCGCGGCAGAACGGCTGTGTAAACTCCTTGCCACCCCAGGTATCGTTGATAAAGCGGTGCCCGTCGTCGCCATGCACGGCCAGGCTGCCCCTGTGCCACCCGGGCATCCGGAATGACGGGTACGGCAGAGCCGCCATGCCCAGCGCGACGGTGACGCAGGGCGAGTCGTCCAGCACCTTGACCTCGTAGTAGACTGTCCGAGGCGGGCGGTTTGTTCCCGCAGACGACTGCTGGCTGTTGGCCCTGTACAGAGGTGGATAGCTAATTAGACAGCTGTCCGGTGACCCGCGCCTCGTCTCGACATGCCATATGCCTGGCCGGGACCAGGTGATTCTGCCGTTGAACCGGACGGGCTCCATGAGTCGGATGTTGGCCATGGAATCATCCTGGCCGCCGACGACTGTGCTGCCAGCCCCGGCAGATGACAGGGGGTGCTCCGCGCACCACTCCTCGCCTAGCCGGGCGTCCTCCTCGGGGGCATTGCTGGTGGGAGACTGATCGAAGCCGCTGAAGATGGAGGGCGGAGGGGGGAACAGCGACGTGTCGGGCACGGCAGACTCCCAGTCGTGGTTGGCGTATGAGGGCGGAGGGCCGGGCGGAGGGCCGGGCGGAGGGCCGGGCGGGGGTCCCGGCGGGGGTCCAGGAGGTGGGTTAGATGACGGCTGCTGCTGCTGCTGCTGCTTCTCGGGGATGGGCGCGGAAGAGAAGGCGGGGGCGGATGACGGTGGTGGTGCCGAGGGGGCCCCGTAGCCGGGCGGGGCAGCCGACGTTGACGGGTTGCCCTTGGAGGAGCTGCCCTTGGATTTTTTACTGGGCCAGAAGAGTGGCATTATGCGGTGTGCTTTGTGATTGTCTAGCTGTTTTGCGTTCTTCTAGTATCAAGACTCCCGGTTTTGCGGCGTGGGTATGGAGTGATGCTGGTGTTGGTGTAAGGTGAGCGTTGCGGGCTGTGAACTTCAATCTACAGGCTTGTGCTTATAATTGACTTGGCTCAGCCTCGCCACGCTGACCACGTCAAATGCTCACGGCTTAAAGTGGCGTTCCATGCAGAAGGCGGCGTTCATGACAGATCATGACAGAGAGACTGCGGGGAAACGGTGGTTTAATGAGGTATGAATGAAGCTTGGTTTTTCCTCCCGAGAGTTGCCCAAATACATCCCGTGCGCTCCTTCCTTGTAATAATATTGCGCTCCTTCCCGCAACATACTATTATTGAATGGTCTACCCCACGTCATCGCCAATGACTTCAGCCGCGGCGCCCTTGGTTTCTCCAATTCCATCCCAGCAAGTGGCCCTTCTCTTTGAAGATGCTCTTTGAAGATGTTCCAAGAGTTCTCTCACCAGCAATCCCTTGCTTCCTGCTCAACCACACGTACACCTAC
This sequence comes from Geosmithia putterillii, assembly GCA_900188575.1. Lineage (NCBI taxonomy): Eukaryota > Fungi > Ascomycota > Sordariomycetes > Hypocreales > Bionectriaceae > Geosmithia > Geosmithia putterillii. The sequence goes on along the minus strand of FYEU01000320.1, from coordinate 1,354,581 downwards.
CTAAAAGGATTGAGGTGACTGCAGCAATGATCGGACAGGCAATCCGATGGTTGGCCCCTGCACACAGATTTTGCAGCTGCTGACTGCATCGGGCCTCCCTGCACCTATTTGTCGCCTGCAGCAAAATATCTTACGGTAGGGGCTAATCCTGCCAAGGTGAGGGGTAGAACAATATATGACCTCCTTCTACCCAACGTCGAGGTTGTGGCCATGTTCAATTCGCTCCATCTTCTAACCTGCACGCTGTGATTCTCTTCAAGCCCGTCTTCTGGGGACGATGAACTTCGACAAGGTTGCTGCCTAGGCACGATGGGCACATTCTAAGCCATGGCAGACCCGCGGAAGTACACAGTCGGGTGGATCTCGGCCTTGACAACCGAGCTCGTCGCAGCAACAGCCTTTTTCGACGAGGTGCACGAGACGCCCCATGTGCCACACGATGCCAACAGTTATACAGTGGGCAGGATGGGGCACCACAATGTCGTCATTGCGGTGCTCCCAATCGGCGAATACGGTGTGGCCATGGCAGCAACGGTGGCTCGCGACATGGTCCGCAGCTTTCCAAACGTACGCATAGGTCTCATGGTAGGAATTGGCGGCGGTGCGCCCAGCCCAAAGAACGACGTACGCCTTGGGGACGTCGTTGTGGGCGTCCCCTCGAACGGTCAAAGTGGTGTATTTCAGTACAACTTCGGCAAGGCGATCCAGGACCAGGAGTTCCAGCAGACCAAGCATATGGACAAACCCGCCGCAGTCTTGCGAACAGCCGTGCGAGCGCTTGAGGCGCAATACGAAGCAAAAGGCCATTGCCTACAGGCCAACGTGGAGACGGCACTAGGCCTGAGCCGTATCAAGAAGCGGAAAAAGTATGCACGGCCTCTGCCAACGACCGACAGGTTATACAAGTCCGACTTTGTACACCGGGAACCATCGCTCAGATGTCGCGATGCCTGTGGTAGCGACGCAGACAATATTGTGAGCCGGAATGAAAGGGACGACGAAGAGGATGATCCTGCCGTTCACTACGGGCTGATTGCCAGCGCAGATCAGTTGATGAAGGACGCGCATATACGGGACAAGCTGGCTGCCGACCAGGGCGTGCTTTGCTTCGAGATGGAGGCCGCTGGCCTGGACCACTTCCCGTGTCTTGTCATCCGCGGCATATGTGATTATTCCGACTCGCATAAGAACAAGGAATGGCAGGGCTTTGCAGCCATGATGGCGGCGGCATATGCCAAGGACCTCTTGGGGTACATCACGGCTGAGAGTGTCGAGACAGAAGAGCCAATTGCCAAAGTCATTGCAGATGGTCAGTACATACGAAAGCTCACACTCGGTCAACACAGTTGGTGAGGGTTATGTTAACTGTTGGTGTAAAGTCCGAAGTTCCCTTGCCAATATGTCTGATACTGGCAAAGAAATCAAGTCTACGATTAACACCGTACATGCCAACCAGGCGTAAGTTACGGCCTATGTGGTTATAAATGTATAACACTTGGTGGTGATGCTAATCGTCTCAGGACGTACCACAACGAAATCCGACGAGAGATCCGGGACTTGAAAACAAAGACCGTTCCCGAGGACTACTCTACTGCTCTTAGGGCCCACCACATCCTTCAGTTCGACGACGACCCTGATTTCGTGCACCGGCCCGACATCTGGGAGTGGGTGACACAGCAGTATCAGTCAACACCTGGACATGTCAGCATGGCACTTGTCGGTATCGGTGGGATTGGGTATGTTATTGTCTAAGCTTCACACACGGATAATCCGTACCAAAGCATTCGAGAAAGATTGACTAACAGTCGAGATTAACACTAGGAAATCCCAACTTGCCATCCGGTTCGGAAACTGGGTCCAGAGTCATTCGCCAAACACGAGTGTCTTTTGGGTACGCGCAAGCACTAAAGCCATGTTTGAAGAGTCATACCGGCAGATCGCAGACGTTCTCAAACTCCCTGGTCGAAACGATCCCAGTCAGAACATCCTAGCACTTCTATACAAGTGGCTGCAGAGGGAGGATGTCCCGCCGTGGTTCATGATCATCGACAACGCAGATGACCCCAAGACCATGCTCCCACAGGAGGGTGGCGGCAAAGATGACCGGGCCATCAGCTCCTATCTACCTCGAACACGCAACGGAAAGATACTGGTCACGTCGCGGAACCAGGATGTCGCAGCCAAACTGGTTGGCCCAAAGAGAATCTTTCATGTTCAGGAGATGCAGCCATCGCAAGCACTGCAGCTGTTCAAGATCAAGCTCGCGCAGGATTGCAGGGAAGACGACTGCCTGAACTTAGTCCAGGCCCTAGGCAACATTCCGCTCGCCATAGCCCAAGCCGCAGCATACATCAGTATGCAACGTGGTCGGGTCACCGTGCCATCATACCTCCAGCAGTTCCGACAGGGCGAGAAGGAAAGACTGCGTCTTCTCAAGGTCGATAAAGGGGACACTCGGCGTTACGACGAGGCGTCTAATTCGGTTGCAGTCACCTGGAATGTGACTTTCAACCAGATCCGTTCAGAAAGCCCGGACGCTGCTGACCTCTTGTGCCTCATGAGTATGTTTCAACCGCAAAACATCCCCGAGTATATGCTCCGGTCGGGCTACAAGAAACTGGCTAGTCCTGGTAGCAGCCCAGATGAAACTAGCCAGCAGTTTGAAGAGAATATCGACGTGCTACAAAACTACTCGTTAGTGTCGTTTCTACTGCCAGGGTTCTGCGACATGCACCCGCTTATCCAAGTTTGCACCCACATCTGGATATCCGAATCTGGAGATGAGAGCCGGTGGAGGAGCGGCTTTCTCAATTTGGCCATACAACATTTCCCAGCCGGGACGTTTGAGACCTGGGAAGAGTGCAGGGTGCTGCTGCCGCACGTGCAACGCCTTGCCGATACAAAGCCTTCCAAGGCAGACATCTTGCTAGGCTGGATCTCCTTGCTCTACAAAATAGCATGGTACTTCCTCAGCACAGGGGATTTGGCGAGAGCAGAACCACTCTCCCAGCTCGTTGTTGAGACGACCACAGAGCTCCTTGGCCCCACGGATCCCAACACACTGGTTGGCATGCACGAACTGGCGGCAATATACATTGACCAGGGCCGGTGGGACGAGGCCGAGAAGCTGCTCGAAAGAGTGGTTGAACCTTCCAGGACGAAGCTAGGCGCCGAGTACATTGGTACACTGACTAGTATGCAGAGGTTGGCGGTGCTGTATACAAAGCAGGGTCGATGGGACAAGGCCGAGGCGCTGAACCTGGAAGTGTCGGCGGCATCGGAGGCGAAGCTAGGCCCCGACCATCGCATGACGCTGGTTTCCAAGAGCAACCTGGCGTTGATATACACAAAGCAGGGCCGGTGGGCGGAGGCGGAGGCGCTGAGCATAGCTCTGACAGAGGCTCACAAGCAGACACAAGGCCCCGACCATCCCGTCACACTCACCAGCATGCACAATCTTGCACATACGTGGGACGCCATGGGGAAGAAGGCCGAGGCGATTGAGCTGATAACCAGGTGTGTGCAGCGTCTGGAGCTGACTATGGGCCCAAACCATCCGCAGACAAAGCTGTCGACCTCCGCTCTCGCCCGTTGGAGAAAAAAGGCTTCGGTTGGAGTCAAAGGTAAAGAGCAGACGGCAAAGGCGGCGACAATTCCGGTGCGGCCTGGTCCTCCTTCAAATGCATAGGCTAAGAACCTGAAGACATGGCCAGGCTAAACATGTATATAGGGACAGGTTGTAGAATCATTCGCATATAGACTGGTGAATCACATGTGTGGTGTCTCCCCAGACATTAAACCGTCACAACTACAAGGACGACTGGAAGGCCTGTCGAGATTCGCCTCCGGCGGCCCTGCCGGGGGCCCTTCTCGCTCCGCTCGTTTGTACCGTGGAGGAATCAGACGTAGTATACACCTTCCCATCTCACTACATGTAACAACCAACTGACATCGCGGTAACGACAGACTGTTCTATTCCATTCTATACTGCATACTAGCAGTAAGTATTCCTAACTCAAAACGCAAAGCTACCCAAAGCTACATGTATACCCAAGTTGCTATTATGATCCCAGAAACGACAATATAAAAAATAACAAAAGAAAGACAGGTAATAAGGAGTGGCTTTCTTTTCCTGGCAGACAACATTGAAACAAACGCACGCAACAAGACAAGACGAGAACGCACACACACGCACACACAAACTCAGACGCAGAACGCAAAGACACAACACAAAGACAGACAAAACGCAGATCAGATCTTGGAGTCACGCAAACGAGCACAGCGCGTGCACACACCTTTACATCCTCAACAACATCCTCATCCCCTCCACAACGCTCTCCACCTCGCCAGCCCCGCCCTCATCCCACTGGTTGGCATCCTCCCCCTCGGGGTAGAAGAAGGCGACGACCCCGATGATGAGGTAGACGGCGCACAGCAGCGCGCCCTCCATGTAGTTGCTCCGGCCGTCGAGCACGAGGAAGTTGACGATGAAGGCCGCGAGGAACAGACACATGGTCTCGAAGAGCGGGAAGTACAGCGACATCTCGCGGCCCAGCGCCCACCCGAGGATGACCAGCAGCGGGGTGACCAGCAAGGCGATCTGGATGGAGCTCCCGATGGACACCCCGATGGCGAGGTCCATTTTGTTGCGCATGGCCACCGTCACGGACGTGATGTGCTCGGCGGCGTTGCCAACGATAGGCAGCACGATCAGCCCGACAAACGTCTCGTTGATGGACGTGCCGCGCGTGACGTCTTCAATCGACGACACCAGGTACTCGGCGCTCGTGGCCACCAGCACCGTCGTGATGGCCAGGATGACCATGGCGGCGGGGCGGGACAGCCGTTCCTCTTCAGAGGTGTCCTCGCTCACCAGGCCCTGCAGCGGCATCGCCCCGCCGACCATGGCCCTAGCTGATAGTCGGTTGGGGTTCATGGCCAGGGGCCTGGGGTTGGGGTCCAGATGGGAGCTGCGGTTCTGCTGCTGCTGCTGTTGCTGCTGGTACGGGAGGACGGGCTGAGTGTGGCGTCGGAAGCCGGGAAGCTGCTGCTGCGGGACGCTGCCATCCTCTTCGTCGCGTAGACGGGGCCAGTGGGTGTGTCGGTTGTTGTTGATCTGCTCGACGGCGCTGTCGGATCTGGCCGTGTGCATCAGCGTGGTGGGCCTGAGACTCCGCAGCCTGTTGAGGGGAACCCAGGATGCGGAGTGATCCGCCGGGGGTGCAGGCGGCTCGTCGTGTGGGGGAGTACTCTGACGCGGGCTCTGCTGTGCGGGTGAGACCTCGATGGCGGGGATGCCGTACGGAGCAGGGTCCTCGTCATGGTCCGCTCGTGGCTCTCCGCGGCTGTGGCTCCTGTGGCAGCAGGAGTGTCTCCGTCGGCGCCTCTGCTGCTTCTTCTTGTTCTTCTTCTTCTTCCAGTCCTTGCCTGCGCCCCAAGCGGCCCACGAGCTGGCATTCTTCGAGGGATCGTCTGCGATCTCGTCGACCCCTTCGCGCGTCACGGGCCGGGTGTTGGTCACGGTGACGGACGAGCTGCGCGACGTGGTGGCCTCGGCCTGGTCGGAGGAGGAGCTGAGTCTCCTGCCCCTAGCAGGGTTGCGCAGCGTCGTCTTCTTGGAGCGGCCCTTGGTGTTGTCCTCGTTCACGGAGCAGTCTGAGTCGGAGCAGCAGGAACACGAGTCTGAGTCAGTGTCGGAGGAGTCGTCGCGGTCCTGGCCGCGCCATGCGGCGGCTGGGCCGGGGGCTGCCTCGGCTTCGACAATGTGGCGCGGCATCGACTCGTATAGGAAGTCGTGTGATTTGAGCTGGAAGACGAGGAATATGATGTACACGACGAGAAGGATCTGATTCGGTCAGTTTTGGTTGAGATGGAAGGTGTTCACATGGAACGTACCACGCTGGTTCCTCGGCTGATCTTGAGGGACTGCTCGTTTGCCTGCTTGTTGTCGCTGAATGAGGCGTGGAAGGTTGTCTGTCAATACTGTTAGTCGACCCTTCGTACATGTAGTTGGGCATTTTCTGTCGTTGAGACGTACCGGGAGGACCAGGCTGATGACACTCAGGCTGAGAAGACAGGCGCTCATCTGCGTGATGGTGCTATTGTAGAGCTGCGTATTGTCAGGCCTGTTCTATACACGTATGTTCCATTGTTTTGCAAACAAGTGGCAAGTGGCACATACCTGTTCTCTGTATCGCAGCCCGCCCAGAAGGAAGCACATGCCCATAATTAGGAGGAGGTTGACGAGGATAGATCCGAGCAGCGAAGCCTGGACGATTCTGATTTTGTTCTGTGATATGGTTAGCCAGCGTTCTCTCTTCATCTGTATGAGTTGGTACATGTACACACCTTGTACAGAGACAGCCTGTGATGAAGAGTCTAGAGTCAGTACATGTGCTCGCGTCGTGTATAATGGCAGTGTCATGGCTCACAAGCTACAATGGTAATAAGTGTCAGCAGATATTCCTTTTTTTTGTTCTCATGTCAGAGCGACTGGAGGACTCACAATAGAATCAGCTCAACGGCATTGCCAAAGGTGACATTCATCAGCGCCCCCGACGCATCCCCCATGTTGGACGAGACCGTCTCGGTAGCATACGCCAGCAGGGCCGCCAGCGGCACAAGCGTCACGCAGTTGAGCGCGAAGACGATGCCGCCGTGCACGCCGGGGATGTGAGGGGCTGCAAGCCCCGCGGGGACAAAGACCAGGAGCACATTCAGCCAGCTGTAGGTGGCGATGTGGCGGGCATTCTTGGAAAAGGAGGCTTTGAACCTCTCCCAGGAGAGGGGGGGCTTGGCACCACCGCCCTGGCCCTGGCCCTGGCCCTGGCCCTGGCCCTGGGAGCTGTTGTCGGGTTCGCTGTTCTCCCTATGCTCCGGATGGCCGTGCTGCTCGTCCTTGTCGGTGTCTGCGTCGGTGGATGTGACGCCGTGGAGGGCCTGGGCTGTGGCGTCCCAGTGGGCTTGGCGCTGTGTTGGTGATGATGTGGGCAGGATGGCGTCGGTACCGGAGCCCGCCGTGGGGGATTTCCAGATCATTTGCCCTGGGTTTCTTGCTCTGGGGTGTTCTTTTCTGCGTCTGCTGTCTGTCGTCTGTGTATGACTGTCGTATTATATTACTCGTGTGTGTGCGTGTTTACCTCTGGCTGATGTGTGTGTTTTGCCTTGGCGACGGTGTGTGTGTGTGGTGTTGAAGATCAAAGTCTTGGCTGCCAAGAAATGGGATATATATATCAAGTTGCAGCGCCGAGAGTCAAGAGTGGACAGGGAGAGTATGGGGGCAAAAGCACGAGGCAAGCACGGAGTATTAAAAAAACGGACTAAGGGTATAAGAAACAGGGATAGAAGAGAAAAACAACTGGCCGATGTAATGTGTACGAGGACAATCACGTACTCGCAGTATGCGGCGCAAGTCGTATCAAAGGAATGGATGGGGTCAGTCCCGAGGATGGCAAGAGAGAAAGGAAGGGGAAGGGGGGGGAGGACGGGGAACGAGTGGGCAGGAGTTGAGGAATCTAGGATCTGGGTCTGGATCTGCCGGACGGACGGACGCAACGACGTATGCACGGGGAGGGACGAGTACGAGTAAACGCTGATGGAGCAGCGAGCGAGCATGAAGACGGATGCCCAACGACGACCAGGGGAACGTATGTTATTACAGGCCACGGGGTACGAGTACGAGTAGTAAGTACGAGTCCAGGACCCTGCTTTCCCTGGCTGGCTGGCTGGCAATCGCCCCCAAGCTCACAGGCCAGGTCGGGTCAGACTTTGTCAGAACGTCAGAACGTCAGAGCCCTCTCAGAGTCAGAGGCATCCAATCCCATGGCGGTAAGGACAAGGGGGTGTAATACAGGTACAGGCACACGCGTCAGTCAATCACGGACAAGGTGCCGGGCAGCTGGGTCCCGTCTCTGTGTCGCAGGCATACGAGTATGTGGCTTGCACGGGCTGTCATTGACATTTGGCCATGTACTTGGTCCGTACTCTGTATGATACTCGGTACTTTACTCCGTATGGAGTATTACAGACTGGAGTACTTACGAGTAGTAGAATCCGAGAGTACGCACTCCTTTTGTGGCGTATGCCTGCCGCGTTGACTTAGTTGTCGACCAAGTATTACTCCGTAAAGATGACCAAGTCGAGGTTTTCAGTCTCTTTGACTGGCCATAAGTTGTCCAACGTGTACGCAGCGTCTCGGGGAAAAGTGGAACTCCGAGTCTGGGATCTGGCAATGGATTGCCGGGATCTGCTCTGGCCAGAAACTAGGTCCGTGGATCCTCCTTGCCAACTTGCCTCCCTAGAACCTACGAGTACTTACGGAGTAGTAGTCTGTAATACTTACTCTGTAATACTTTGTACTCCGTACCTATGGGTCTATTACTCCCGTACTCGTACCTTGATATGACGAGCTGTCATGGCTGGCTGGCAGTGAGACAGTGACTCGGGATTCGGCTGCCGGGATGATTTTGTCATTTGCAGGCATTCAAGCAGCCATTCAACCATAATGACTATTACTTACTATTCCCATTACTTTGAATAGGTTGGCTTCTATCATTGGCCAACCAAGTTCTTATCTGAGTCTCTCGCAACTCGTACGAGTACTCGTACCTTGTGCTCGTACCTTGTGCTCGTCCCAATCTGCGTCACGGCTGGTGCTGCCCTGAGTTGAGTCCCCCAAGTCCCTGACAGATGTCGAGATCGACAATGCATTGCCGTAGTCCCGGACTCTGGTTCCCACCAAGACTATGCATATCCTGTTGCGTATGCCGCCGCCTATCCAACCAACCAACCATCCATCCACCCTACTCTCGTACTTTACTACCCGTTGTCCGTACTCCTAGTGCTCGTACTTGTATGCATATTTACTCCCTGTCATACTTCATATGCATATTCCAGCCCCATCATCCATGGTCCCCCCCCCCCTTCTCCGTGCTCCTCCGTGCATCAGACCGGACGGCTTCGTTGCCAATGGTCGGTCCGTGGAGATCTTCATGACGGAACAGCGCCAAACCAAACCCCCTGCGGCTCTGCCCTGGCACATGATACGAGCAGAGCCTCTGAAGGTTGCAATTCTGGATGATTTTCGTTTTTTTGTACGGAGCACTCCATACACGTACTCCATACTCGTAATGACGGATGCATGCCTACGACTACGACTACGACTATGGAGGAGAGTACGTGTAATTACAGGTAATACCGTAATAGGTCTCCTCCCACATAATATTGTTCCCCCCCGGAAGGCCGGCACAGAAGTCATACAAGTACTTACTCGTCCTCATCATAAACGGGCCCACGGCACGCTACACTGCCCCAGGACAGACAGGGGAAAACAGGGGTACCGCCCTACTAGCATGGCCCCGGGCATGGATGGTGGATGGGTGGCATAGATTGGACCAGATTGGAACGGATTGGCGCCAGGTACAAGCAAAACAGTTTAACATGACGACGTCTTTCATTACGGGTAAAGCTTCTTCAAAAGTCGTCTGTCCCTTCATTTTCATTGTCATTTTCGATGCTTTTCCAACAACACCAAACTCGTACGCAACTGACAGCCATACATCTCTTCAATAAACAGCGTGGGTCAATTGTCCACTCTGGCCTCTGGTCAATCAATTGGCTGTCAATTGATCTGTGTTGTGACTTTGCTTCTATAATTGGACTGCTTCACTTTCCTGTCTCTTGAATCAACCAACTGCGTTGATGTAATACTAGTACTCACTGCCATTCTGTCCCCTTTGCTTCCACGTCTCTCTACTCTACTCTTATAATGCTGATGTCCATTGCTCTGTATACAGACAGTAACTGTCAGTCTGCTCTCTTACCATGTGCTCGGTTTCCAGTCCCGTAACAGACCATGTCTCTGATCTGTGCCTCTGCCCCTGTCCACTGCCACTCTACGCTTGCTCCAGCTTCAATGTTGACATTCCCAGTCAACACTCCACTTCCACTCTGTCATCATTTGCCTTTTCTTCAGTTGGCCATTTTCATACTATTCGTCGCCCCGTATTCAAAGTGTCTACACCTCTTCCTCCCGTTGCTCTATCCATATCCCCATACTTGTCCTCTTCCCTTCCCACCTAAACACATGATTGCGCCCGCCCTGCCTGTGCACAACTGTTTACATGTAATAATACTTGGTAATCAACGCCACACTTCACCTCAGCTTACTCTTTAACACCTGCCGCCCAGCCTTTTTGTCTCGGGAATCTCCCTGTCTCTGCCTCCTTCGTACTCTGCGCCCGCAGACCCTCCTGTCAGACACTCTACCACTCGACAATGGGCCTCCCTCCTACACCATCTGCGATACCGAGTACCCGTACCCGTAGTTGAGCACTAGATCCGATCTGTCTGCGCAGACACTCAGACACGGCATCCACCACCCGACGTATAGAACGGCAATGCATCCGCACGTGCGTGCAATCTCGCCTGCCACGGGCGCATGTCATCTATATTCTAGTACTTCACGAGTCTACGCGCAATACTCTGTACCTGGACTCTGCGCTCACGTTGCGCGCCCATCATCGCCAGAAACGTCTCAAGATGGGTTATGATAGTGTATTACACACTTGTCCCCAAGACACTTTTCCACCATGATATGACAGCTATGCTACCTCTGCTCTTCACTTTGCAGCTAATCCTCATGGAGTACTCATATAATATGTATGATATCGACTGATGATACAATCTACCCCTATCCTCTGTTCCCCGATGATCTTGCTAGGAGCCTTCTCGATTCGCTCGCTCATCGCAAGACATGCTATCTGCCACTATTCTCCGTCCCCCGATGTCCTTGCTAGGAGCCTTATCGAATTACTTGCCCTCTCGTAAGACATGGGTTCTATAAAGAAATGACTCCTTACTTCGGTCGCTCGTCTTGCAAGATCTAGACCCTTTGACAAGGTGGCAACCGTCTCGCCATGCCACCCATCTCGGTTTCATACCCTACATCTTGCAAGCCCTCCATTGACATGTAACTCCATCGTTGTACCCGGGAGCCCTTGTCGCTTCTCTCGCAAACTCCGCAGGAGTGTCATGTCGCGACGCGACACTGGCGAGCGTAGCGAGGACAGCCCCCGGCAGGGCCGCCGGAGGCATTTTGCCATCGAACTCTAGCACGGCGAAACTAGCCAGTTAGTGCATGTCAAGTTACGAATGCAAGATGGACCTACGGGCCAATGTTGTATATGGATGCTTCGGTGATGAAAAGGAACACGAGTCGCTCGACTATCACTTAGTGACGGTATAACCGCTCCGCCGCTTCATATTGTTCTTGACTCTCAAGTGTGCGTTCAAGGTCGTCCATCGTGTACAGTATATGTGAACGTTGCTTTCCCAGTGTCCACTCTCGCAAGGAGAAAGGAAACCAAGCACCATCGTCCGAGTCTCTTGCAGGTGTTGAATATGGGAGCTTTGACTGTCCCCTTTCCTACACGGTCAACTCGGGCAGTCCCAACTCATCCAGGAGAGTCAAACTCAAGCTAAAGCACCCAGTTCCCAGATTCCTGCCAAGGCCCGTCTTTGAAAAGAGTGGTGTCGTAAAGAATTCAAAGAGAAGTGACGGAGACTATTATCACAGGAAGTGTTTTAGGTCGAGGGTAGGGCGCGTAATGGTGGCATTCATCTCTACTGACCCCCCTTCCCTTCTCTCATATGTCTCTTTGCCCCTACATTCCTCTCCCTTCCACTCGTCTCCCTATCTGGCTTATGAATACGGTGTTTACATGATTCTTTGCCTGCGCAGCGACCTTGGTGGCACCTTCAATTGTATGTCTGGCTTTGCCTGTGATGCCCCTCTGATGCTTCTTATGACAGCCTGTGGTTGATCATCTGCCTGACTTCTTGGTCCATGCCTCTTGGCCTTGAAAGTTCTATATACAGCTCGACCAAAGTCCCAACCTCCAGCCCGAGTCCAGCTTAAGTGTAGTCAGGTGTAGCGTAAGTGTAGCTCAAGTCCGGCCTAAGCCTAGCACGACGCTCAGGAGTTCAACTCTCACGTAGCAGCTCAACACTAGCTCGAGCAAGCTCAAGTACGTTAAGTATATACATGTATATATAAAGTACAGCCCAAGTCTACGGCAAGCCTAACTTAAGTCTAGCTTAAGTATAGTCAAGTGCAGCTCAACTACAGCTCAAGCCTGGCTTAAGTCCAGCTTCAGTATACATGTACTCATGGTCCAACATATCCTAGGGTAACACCAACTCCTCCTACATGTAGTTAACAAACAGCCCAAGTCTGGCTCAAGTCTAACAAGCAAGCTCGAGAAAGCTTCAACTCAGCTAGACCAGCGAGTCGCTCTCAACCAGCTAGACCTTTGATGTTCTCAATCTGCTCTACCCCTCGACGTCCTTGACGACAGCCAGCACAGCTAGCACACAGTCCAGTCCAGCTTCAACCTCAAATCGCAGCTCAACCCAAATCACAGCAGCCAACCCAGATGACAATTGATGAATGTGAATGTGAATGATGTTGATATGATATAAATGACATTAACCCAATCCGTATTCCTATACACATCTACAATATAATACCGTGCTTGTATATCCATGCTTCACTCTGTGCTCTCTGCACACTCTCTGCACTCTCTGCTCTGTGCTCTCTGCGCACTCTCCGTGTGCTCTGCACTCTTCTGTGCATACACGCCATGCCAGTGCTTTTCTGCTGCTCTTCTCCTACCGTACAGCAGCCCACAGCCTCCACGAAATTAAGTAAGAAACTTCAAGAACCCCTCAAAGGAACAAAGAAACGCAATGAGAACGCAGTGATCAATACAAAAACGCAATAGAAATGGAACGCAATGGGAACGCAGTGGAACGCAGTGGAATGGGAAAAAAAACGCACAAAGGCAGTTAAAACTCAGTTGAATGAAAGAGAAAAAAACGCAGTAACGAGACTTGAGTCCAATAAAGTAACGAAAAAACGCACTGGGATGGGAAGAGTGGATGGAGAGAAGGAAATAACAAAGGAAAGGAAGTACTAGTTATGGTAATATACGACCTGGACTCCTTGGGATCCTAGGCCAGCCCTCTGCAATGCTGTATCCATGCACGCGAGCGAAGCGAGGACAGCTCCCGGCAGGGCCGCCGGAGGCGCAATGCCAGAGGCAGGATGGGGGTTGAGTGCGAGTTTGGGTGGTGTGTAGGTCAGACCAGTTTGTGATGGACCAGGTCCGCCACTCGCTTCGCTCGTGGCTCGTAGGTGGTTATTCTCCTCCCCGGGCCTTCCCTCTCCTCCTAAAAAAGTCCATGACCCTCTTGGCGGCCCCGCTGCTCCCGTCATGATGACCACGGTACTCGTCCTGATCATACGCGTCGGTGAACTTCTTGGCGTTCTTGTGCAGACCAGATGTCCTCCTCGAGGACGAGCGAGCATCAAACTGATCATCCCGGTCGAGGTACTGTGTCTGGCTCTGTTCGCGGGCGTTGGTATAGTTGCCACTGCCGCCGCTGCTGCCATATCTCGGCTCGGTAGGCGGCCTGCGCATAGAAGAGGACTCGGATCCGGAGTGGTGGTGGCCCTGGTGCGCCCTGGGGGATCCCTGCTGCTGCTGCATGTGCTGCGGGACGGCAGTGGGACGTCGACCGTCTACTTGGGTGGATGCGTATCGCTGGTGGCGGCGGGAGCCAGAGGATTGCGGCTTCGACTGCGACTGCGACTGGGATGGCGACTGCGGTTGGGCCTGAGGCTGGGCAGATACCGGGATGGAACTGTTGGGAGTCTGCACGGGAGCATTATACACCGGCTCAAACATCGGTCCACTGCCACGGGCGTCGTCCCCATGCGAGGTGAAGCTGCGGGGCACTTCGCCGGTGGTGTTCGGCCTCGTCGCCCCGAGGTCAGTCTGCGAGTACTCCCACGGCGAGGGCGATGACGGCGCCGACTCCTTGCCTCCGCCCAGGCCCACCGACTTGAGCGAGAAGCCCGCGGGGATGAGCGAGAAGCGCTTCTTCTCCGTCGTCTTGTCCGCCGAGGTCTGCGATCCGGCCACGCTGCCGCTGCGCTTCTTGCCGAGTCCGAGGCTGAATGAGCGTCGCGAGAAGCGCGAGTCGGTGCTCGGGCGGGGCGCCCCAGCCCCGGCAGAGGCCATCTCCTCCCTGTTCGAGTTGGACATGGGCTGCTGCATGCTGACGGGCGGGTACTTTCTCGACGACGCCTTGTCCTTCTCCTGGGCCGTCGACGGCTGCTGCTGCTGCGACTGGCGCTTCTTGCCAAACATGGAGCCGCTGCGTCCCAGGAGCTTGGTCGAGATGTCTCCTATCGTGGTCGACCGCTTGTGTCCGCGGCCGCCGCTCGGGCCGCCCTTGTGGCTGCTGTTGGCGCCCGACATGCGGGCAAACTGCGAGGGAACCCCGATACCCGGGTGGCCCTGCGACTCGACGCCGGGTGTCGTGGACTCGCCCGGCTGCGACGGCTGCGACATGCGTCCCTCGACGTTGGTGTCTGCCACGGCGGGGGGCGCAGGCTGGCCGTAGTGACCGAAGCCCATCGATGCGGCCGACGACATGGATCCGCCCGTCTGGGGGCGCGCGCCTGCTGCGCCGCCACCGGCCAAACGCTGCGACGAGCTCTGTGGGCGTCGCGAGCTCGTGGGGCGACCTGTGCTGTCGCGGGACACAGGCGGGTCCTTGGGCAGGGGCTTGTCGCGAGCGGCTGCGGCGGTGACAGCCGAGGACACAGGCGGGGGCTTGTGGGCGTGAGTGCTGGAGCCCGCGACGGCGGCTGGTCGTGACGTCGACGTCGAGGCCGGGGGCACGTACGAGTCGATGATGTCGGCGCCGCGCTGGGTCTGCGTCGTGGGCGCCACGTACTCGACCTGGACGGTGCGGCGCTTGGCCTCCTTGGGCGTGACACGCTGCTGGGCCGGCTCCGCATCGCCGCTCGCGTCGATGTTGCCGTGCGCCTTGGACAGGCCGCCGACGGGGGCCGCGGCCGACGAGGGCGACTGGGGCTTCTGGCGGTGGGCCTCGCGGACCGACGAGCTGCGCGCAATAGGCGGCGCCTCGGCAAAGTCCTCGTCGTTGTTGCTGCCGTTGCTGTTGTTGTTGCTCTGCCCGGGCGGCGGCGGCTGGGGGATCGTCTTTTGCACGTCGGCGGGCAGCGTGGTGGAGCTGGTGATGAACTCGACGACGTGCGAGTACTCGCTCAGCCAGCTGTGGCGGGCCACCTCGAAGAGGTCGGCGCGCTTGCGAGGGTTGGGCACGAGGATGCGCCTCAGCAGGTCGCGGGCGTGCGGGGTGACGTACTCGGGGAAGGTGAGCGGGGTGCTGACAATGTACTTGTAGAGGAGGTTGATGTTGTCGCCCTCGGGGTTGGCGGGGTCGTCGTCAAAGGGCAAATAACCGGCGAGCATGGCGTAGAGGATGACGCCGCAGCTCCAGACGTCGACCTTGCGGCCCGTGTAGAGGCAGTCGCTGACGACGAGCTCGGGGGCGGCGTAGCACGGGCTGCCGCAGCTCGTCTGCATCAGGTCGCCCTTGCGCATGCCGTTGGACTTGACGCGGTCGAGCCCGATGCGCTTGACGTAGTCACGGTTGCCGAGGTTCATCTCCTCGTCGTCGTCGAGCTCCTCGTTAGGGTTGAAGGTGTTGGCGAAGCCAAAGTCGGTGATGATGATGTTGCGGTTGCGGTCCAGCAGCAGGTTCTCGAGCTTGAGGTCGCGGTGGACGATGCCCTTCTTGTGCAGGTAGCCGACACCCGAGACGAGCTGGGCAAACAGGCGGCGGGCCGAGTGGTCCTTGAGGTAGCGGTGGTTGAGGATGTAGTCGAACAGCTCGCCACCAGACGCGTACTCGAGGATGATACCAATGTAGCGCTCCGTCTCCACCATGTCGATGAGCTGCACAATGTTGGGGTGCTGGAGCTCCCTGAGGATGGTGACCTCGCGGCGGATCTTGGCGAGCCTCGACGGGTTGCTGCCGACCGAGTCGCGCTTGATGAGCTTGATGGCCACCTCGACGCTGCTGTCCTGCTTCCAGCCCAGCTTGACCTTGCCGAACTCACCCTCGCCAATCGTGTTGCCGAGGATGAAGTTGCCGAACCTCACAGTACCCCTGGCACCGGCACTTCGGCCGCTGTAGTCTTGCCTGCTGCGGCCACCCCTGCGCTCCTCGCCGGCGGGCTGCTGCTGCTGCTGCTGAGAGCTGGTGGCCACGACGGGGGGCGTCGCGGCAGGGACGGCGTCGCCTGCGCTGCCGATGTTGTCGTTGGTAGACGACGAGGGCTTGGGCTGCTGTGTGCGGATGGGCATGGTGGCAGACGTGGGTATGCTGCTGGTGTGAGCGTCTCGTTCGTCAGCGTGACGCGTCGAGGCGGCGTTGTTCGAGTACGTGGGGTAGTAGGCGGAGGAGGAGGAGCCGGCAGGCTTGCTTGGCCTGTATCCATTCTCGGAGGGGTCGTGACGCCGGGCGGAAGGGTCGGGCTGGGAGTGTCGCGAGTTGTAGTTGGATGAGGTGCGGGGAGGGGCGGTAGGGCCTGCCATGGCGGACGAGGAGGGAGGCTGCTGGTAGGAAACGGAAGCGGAGGAGGCGATGTGACCGGGCCTGGTGGTTACGGGAGGGTCGAGGACGGGGCCGCCGGTGGCACCGCTCGTCTTGCGAGAGGGAGGACGCCTCGAGGATGGAGAGGCGGTGGCCGACGAGGCGGCGTGAGCATTACGGACTTCGGCCGAGGGAGACGGGTGCTGCTGTCTGTCAAAACCGAGGGAGGTGGGCTGGTGAGGCGGCGGATGCAGAGCAGCCGAAGACATGCTTGGGCGCGTAGTTGCGTGTGCGAGAGCGTGCGGCAAGCTTGTGGTGCGCACCAGCTCCTGCTAAGGCAAGGCTGCTTGCTGCTGATTGTGGCGGCGCAGCCGGTGGGCGGCGATGTGGCCAACAGCGGATGCACGTAAGATGGGCGGATATTATTTGCTGGTCGCTCGCGTCAGGGAGAGGATTGACGGGCTGTGTGCGTCGTATGCACGTCGAAGGGGCGGCGGCGACGGAGGAGACGGAAAGAAATGCGAATAATCAAAGAGGCGGCGGCGGATAGAGGTTGAATAAAAAATGGCAGGGCTGGCACCAGCGAGCAGAAAAAGAAAATAAGGTTGCAACACGGAAGAAGCAGAGGTCGGTTGACGCGATTGAAGAAATGCCGCCTGTCGCACGAGCGAATTAGAAAAGAGTGGTGAGGATAAGAGGCAGAAGGAAAAGACGTGGTGGTGATTGATTGTCTGTGACGCGAAATGGGACAACACAGCGCACACACACACAAGGGGATCGAGATGTGGCGATACAATCAAAGGATAAGAAGAGAGAAGGAAAAAAAAAGAGAGGGCTCGAATACCGAAATGAAATGGAATACAAGACAGGCCGGCTATCTCATGATGCGTCGAGGATCTCTCTGGGTCGGCGGTGGTGGTGGTTGACGGGGCTCGTACGAGGACGAGGATTTGCACGAGAGAGATGTCGGTCGGTACGAGCAAGGCAAGTCAAGTTGCCAGTCGTCGTAGGCGGGCGGCGGTGTTGGATCCAAATGTTTGAAAAGGGACCCCTGAGTGGAGCAGTAGCGCGGTCGTTTGGCTGGCGGGCGGCGCGGGCGCACGACAAAGAGGGCGGACCTGGATGGGCTGGCGCTTGTCGACGGCGAGAGATTTTGGGGGGGGGGCGTGTGGATGGTGGAGGGGCGGTCGGTCGCGAGTGGCTGGGACGCGTCGAGAGGGAGAGAGGAAGAGAGGCGACGGTCGAAACGGTAGGTGAAGAAGGGAGTTCTCGTCGTCGTCGGAGGCGAGGCGAGGGCGGAGGGGGGAAGGGATATTGGGTCGAAGACGAGGAAGAAGACGAAGACGAAGAATTATTACACACACGAAACAGACACAGACGCACAACAAGGGAGAGCGAGTATTGAACAAGAGAGACGCAAGGCAAGGCCAGTCCGTCAAGTGGAATTGACCGACTTGTGCCCCGAAAAGGTGAGGGGAGGAGGATGACTGAGTTTTGGGGGAGGGGGGGAAATGAGGGAAGACGGTCGGGTGGCTGGTGGTGGGTGAGAATCAGCTGCCAGCTTCTTCAGGGCTGTCCACGGGCAGAAGCATGGCCTGTAGGTTCTAGAGGTGCACTGTAATCGACGCTGACGATGCCTACTACGTACCTGTATGGATGCGCAGGTTCTACGCTGTATTACTCTATTGATATCGACTGCAGGGCATCGACTGCAGGGCACCTCTAGGTCTGTCCATCTGTCCTGGAGGCCCATCCAGGCACGCGGCGGCTATTGATTGATTGATGGCGGTGCTCATGGACGGGCGTGGCATGGCATGGGCCTGTGGTCCTGGCTCGTGGCTCTGACTCTGGCAGCAAGACAAGACAAGACAGTGGACAACAGTGGACAATAGCGGGCGCCCAGTGGACAGACAGACAATTGGGAATATCCTCCGGATACTGGCGCTTGTTCTGGTAAGATTGCGGCCGGGAGATGAGGCCAGGGGGGAAAGGGAGGAGAAGCCCATCAAGAGGAGCCCATCAATGGTCCCGGGTCCATCCATCGGTACAAGCTCGGTACAAGTTCGGTACCTTTGTTGCGTGTACCTGCCCGACCGTTTCATCTCTCAAATACACGTGATGTCCACCACGATGGCGGAATTGACGGCGTCATCGGTACCTTGAGTACAGGTATCTTCCTGCCATGACATATGTACCGGCACGGACATTGACACCTGCTGGAACTTGGACCTGGCTTAGTGCCCGAGCGTGCTTGATGCTAGAGTTAGCGGTTTTGCCATCCTGGGCCCATGGCAATACACGTAAAGCAGTAGTAGTACAAGTACGTCTACTCGTACCTTACTGCGTACTACTCTGAGAGCCTTCTCCTTCTCAGTGTCCAGCCCACTGTCCAGGACGAGCTGAGGAAACGGCTAGAGCCTAGCAGTCCACCATCAGGTTTAGCATGAGCTTTAGCATGACAATGGCGCTCCAGCTGAGGGCCGCCATAGGTAATACCGGATATTATCATTACGCTGTTTGTTGTCTGTACTTGCCGTGTTGCTACGTCTATGTACCAGTAGTACTACTGATAGTAGTAGTCCGTAGTAGTTACTAGTAGTAACGCGTTGGGCCGCTCAGCATCAAGCATGACTGCAATCTTATATCGTCATTCTCAGCTGCACCTCTGCTCATCCATCCATGGACCGTGATGAGCAATTGCCATGCCAATAATACCCGTGCTCCGTACGAGTACATGCTCCGGACGAGTACTTGATACTAGTAGTACGGAGTAGTAGTAGTAGCAGTAGTAGTAGTAGCAGTAGTAGTAGTATCCGTACGTGATGATTATGATAATGCTCCGTGTCCTGTTATTACTCGTATCGCCCGCCCGTGTTAGTGCTGCAGCGCTGCCACTCGTAATACGGAGCGCGTCATGCAAGGGACAGACAGGCGCATCGTTATGACATCCACTACGGAGCATATGTATGTACATCTAGGTACCAGTAATAATCCACGGGTACGGGTACTCGTACAGAGTAAATAGACGCCTGGCCTCAGCCGCACAGAGACGAGACCGTTTCTCGGCATAAGAAAAGAAAGAGAAACAAGTGGCAAGAAACAGAAAAATCTCCATGAAAAAGAAAGCATCAAGAAACCTGCCATGTCCGTGTGTTGACCACCCAGGACAGAAGAGTATTGCGCATGGCATCGCAGACCAGGCCAAATACCGGTACCTCCTCACCCCGGTCCACCTGCAGGGACGTGCGTTTCAACTTTTATGCGCCTTCGTCATCCGCCCCATGGCGCAAATTGCCATGGCCATTTTCTGCTCTGCCATGGCCCATGGCCCATTGTGGTTGTCTGCTTCTGTATGTCTTGGCAGTCAAGGCAGTCAACAGGCAGCCTTTACAAACATACTCGTACCTGCTCGTGGTATCCAACCTTGACTTGAGTCTTACGCCGTAATATCTGTACGGAGTAATACCTAGGTTGCTTGTCCACTCACCTCACCCACACCTGGTACGTAGAACAACAAAGCATGGAGAACGGCTTCGACCTCTGCCCTACTGTCATCAACTGCCATTTCAGCCCATCACCTTGGGTACTCACCCATCATACAAGTACCATACATACATACTGCTAGTACTGTGTACCAGGCACTGGTATTACTCCGTCGTTCGTATCACATGGCTCTTATTACATCCTAGGCCATATTATCACTCTATCCGTACCCAGCTTCAACGTTACGAGTATTATGTACTTTGTCGCGGCCACACTCTCGGCATCTCCGACGTGTTTGTCCCCCCAAACCAAACCCCCCCATGCCATCCCATACCACCCCATCATCGTTCCATCCTAATCCGTCCAGGACCATCATGCTTGTTTATTATTAGCATCTTGGCACTGGATCCTCGTCATGAATATTGGAACATGGAACAATCGGTCTTACAAACTACGGAGTACGGGGTATCGTCAACGACAACAACAAAACACTTTGTCTGCTTCAACTGTACTACCCTACATCGACTCGAATTGATCATCTTCAACACCCAGTCTATTGCCCAGATACATGTACTCGTATACTTGTACTTGTATACCTACCTACGAGCACTCGTACTTGATCTATCTGCATCCCTTTGTCCTCTACCCGCCTTCATTGTCATCTCACTACCCGTCCCGTCCGTCCATGTACCACCTAGCCGAGACATTCACCCGTAAGACAGAGACAACTCACTCAAATGACTCCCGACTCAATTGACAGCCAGCCGCAACCACAGCCACATCCTCCCTTATTCCATTGTTCCCTTCCTTCGCTCACTCACTCATTCACCCCATGTCATACAGAGCCCCCATCCGTACAGATCAGAACGTGGTGTGGCACAGATCGAGCAGCCCGCTGTCGGAACTGTAGTCTCCCAATTTCCATTACAGGCAGGTCTCTTGGCCGTCGTCGTCGTACGCATCGGGTGTCATATCATGTACGTCGAATGCCGCTGCAGCAAGCATATTTACTTTGTATGCATGGGAAATGATTTGGCCCGATCTGCGCAATCTTGCTTGCCCGCGCTGTACGGAGTATATTGCGCTGCGCCGTGCAGATAGAGACAGGTATCCTCCGAACAAAAGAAAGAACAGGTCGTCATCCGACTCATTCATACCAAGGGCTGTACTCGTACGCGACATCCAATCTTGCCTTGCAAAAGAAACTACGCGACATACGGACCAATTTCAAATCTACTACTGCATTGCCCAGCCCTGCCTTGCATTCAATGCCTGGGCAGCGTCATTGTACGACCTGACAATCAATGCAGGGTAGCGCCATGACGTGGACGGATCGAAGGCATCATCACAAGAGACCAGCACCTGACATCCATCATCACTCTTGCTTTATTCTCTCCTCTATTTTCTAAGCAGACATGTGAATGTAATGCGAATGTACTGTGAATTGACTGCGAATGAAATGCATGTATTGTGCTTGATGCCTACAGCTTGATAGACACATCATACGCATCCAGCACGAGGGCCACGCCCGTCACCACAGCCGTATACCCCGTCATGATGCCCATTGTGCCCACGCGACCCACGTCGAGCGTGTTGACCGACATATTGACCAGTCCCGTGAGCAGATTGGACACGAGGAACAGGAACAGCCCATTGCGGTTATACGCCCTCATAAGCGGGCTGGTGGCATCGCGGTAGGCGCGCGCCTCAGCCGCCCGGTCCGACGCATTGTAGAAGGCCGGGAAGAAGACGGTGTCGACGACGCAGTAGGCCAGCACCATGGCCGAGTTGAAGGCCGCCACCCACAGCACGTACGGCAGGTTGGCCAGCCGGCGGGACACGTCGAGCCCCAGCCCGAGGCGCCACCCGCCGGCCAACCGGGACAGCGGCCATGGCAGATCCCACCGGCCCGTGGCAAAGACGTACAGACCCGACCAGGCGGCCGCCCAGACGGCCAGCGTGAGGAGCAGGGCGTTGCGCTGGGCGCCAGCCGTGGAGGTGGCGGGCGTCCCCGCGGACCGCAGCCGGCGCGGCAGGACAAACATGCCGAGGTCCTGGCCCGTCAGGAAGATGGCCAGGTAGCCGAAGAAGCTGCAGACGCCCTCCTTGTTCATCGACAGCAAGTCCACGCGAGGGGCGGCCAGAATCCACGCCTTGAGCGCCGTCGTCTCCAGGAGCACCTGGTACGTGCCCGCCACGCCGAGCGCCAGCGCCGCGTACGACGGCACGTACGCCAGCGCGGCCTGCGACGCCGCCACAAACGGCGGCAGCATCCCCATGGTAAAGAAGAAGTTCCAGTGCACCCCGTACTCGGTCACGTGCTCCGCGTAGTCGAGTCCCTTGACGCTCAGCAGGCGGATCACGCCCAGCACGAGCAGGGGCAGCGAGGCGCGCATGGAGCGCACGATGCGGACCAGGGCGCCCGTGGGCTTCGCCTGGCCTGTGCCCTTGTCCTTGCCCTTGCTCTTGTCCTTGGCAGCCGCAGACGCAGCGGCCCTCTCCTTGAGCACCGGCCGAGCTGCCACCACCCCGCCCGAGAAGACAAACGCCCCGACGCCGAGGTCCATCAGCGACGTGCCCCACGTCTCGACCTTGGCGAACCGCCGCGGGAACAGGTGGAAGTCCACGGCGAGGATGGCCACCGTCGTGACGACCAGCATGCTGGCGCGGTAGGTCGTGAGGAAGGGCTTCAGCGGCAGCGGGTCGAGCTTGGTGCCGCCGGCGGACGCATCGCGGGGTGCTGCTGGTGGCGGCGGGCGTCGCGTGCGCGTCTGCTTCTTGGGCACAAAGAGGTAGACAAAGACGGCGGGCGTCGCCAGCAGCGTGTATAGCAGTGCTGGGGAGCTCGAGTATAGCGTCGTGGAGAGGAGGATGGCCACCACGTTGAGGAGGTAGTCGACCGTCAGGGCGAGGGGGCCGTAGGGCTCGAAGAAGGCCTGCCGCGACTGCAGTATCGACCACACCAGGGCGGCTATCTGCAGATCACATACTCGAGTTAGCCATGGCATACACATGGGCGGGCCAAGGATTGAAAGAGAGGAAGACGCACCGGCGCGACGGCTGTGATGGCATTGATCTCGCTGACCGGGCCTCCCGACAGGTTGGACACAAAGGCCTCCTTCTGCTGCTTGATTGTGTCGGCGGCAGACATGCTGGGCTTTGTGTGTGCACCGAGTATCACAGAGTGTCACAGAGTGTAGTACGTCTCTCTTGTCCGGGTAATGTGAGTTCGTAATCAGGGCATCGTTGGCCGCGCGACAGCAAGGAAGTGGTGGTGGTGGACCGATCAAGCGGCGCGTCTGTGGCAGCGTTGAAGTTGCATCGCTGGCCAAAATGGACCCTTGGGGAAGCTTGTGTGGGGCCACCACCACCCGATTTCGCACATGGATTACTACGCCTACGAAATGTCCCATTGAACTCCAACTCCAACTCCAACTCCTACTACTAGTACTATATCTACATCTAGGTACTATGGACAAGACATTGCAGTTGAATACACATCATATCGACAAAAGTCCATGGCGCCGTTTTCCCACTCCACTGCGTCTTTTCACTCAGCACGCACGCCCACGTGCTCCGTCGCCATTGCATACACTGGCACCATGTTATTTTACCCGTGCATATGAAACCTGACAATGCTACCGGCCTACGGCATGTATTGAGGAGTACGAAGTAGTACCTTACAGACAGCCAGGGCCCAGCGGGCCGACATGGACGCACACAGCATGAATGACATCTCGCCCGCGTCCGCCGCCTTCCGCCTGCCCCGAGGGAACCCGTCAGTTTTCATTCCCGGCAGACGTGTTAATGTTCCGGGACCGTGCAGCCCTGGGTCCCAAGGTCGATGAACAGCTGCCTGGCAGCCCCTGAATACCGGAAAGTGACTCGTCGTCCTGTCAGGTCCCCTGAAGGTCGCATCGCAGGAGACGAATCTTGCCGTTGCGTGCGAACCAAGACAGCTTACCCTGCAGGGAGAGCAAGTTGTCCTTGCGAGACAAAGGCCTCAATCATGTCCACGGTGCCTGTGGCTTCCTTTTCGGGGTGGTATGGCAACTGGACGGCTCATGGAAGGTCAGCCCTGTCAGTCTGTCCAGGTCCAGGGTCAGTTACTTGGATGCGCAACATCGGCAAGTGCCGTCTCGGCCAGTACTTGCCTTGATTCCAAGGGACTTGCAGCTTGATCGCGATCAAGTAGGACCGTTCTGAACTGCCGTTCATCGCAACATCTGCCCTCAAGAGGGAAGAGCCCGGATAAGGCAAGAGCCGCTCAGGACCCTGCCTTCTCGGCATATGAGAATGACCAGCCTGTCGGCATCTGGAATCAGCATCCCATCCGGCCCAATCCCATTTCCCCCATCCAACCGATACCAGTACTTCATATACCACATGTCCTACCAGCAATACATTACCTACCAATAGGCAGTTCATGTATCCAACCACGCCTGCACTGCCATCGACCATCCCACCCTCAGAATGTCACAGGGACCCCACGGCGAGTAGGAGAACCGCCGTGTGCTCCGGGGCCGAATCCGCGGATATCTCTCCCCGCCGCCCGACTCACAGGGAGAAGCCCCCGTGCAGCCGCAGCAACCCCCGGCAGTCGAGCCCAGGGCCAACCCACTCCCCCGACTGGGTCGAGAAGCCGGGCCTATCGAGGTCTACCCTACCGCCCAGATTATCGGCATGCCGGTGGCCGAACTCGTGAGGCGGGGGGAGGAGGTCGCAGGGCACATGGTACTGCCGACGATACTGCCTCGGCCGTCGGAGCCGGTGTGTCTCGGCACCAACACGGAGATCTGGTGGCCCTTTGGCGAGGTAGAGGTGACGGGTTCCATCAATCGCCACTGGGTGAGGTCGATCAAAGCCTTCGTGTACATCACCCCGCGAGGAGAGCCGTGGAACCCCGCTGGGCCGCTGCACATTGTGCCCATGGACCCGGAGTCCATCGAGGCGGCTATACTGGACCTCGAATCGCGGCGGGAACTCCACGGAATCGCCGCTCCCGAGCCCGCCATCCGGTCCGGCGCCGCACTGCCCGTTTCCGGCTCGGAGCCACACCTGGATCCATGGGGCTCCCAGTACAGGCCGTGGTGGAACGCGGGGGCCTTTATCGGTACGGAGAGCATCCATAGCACGGCCCCAGAGCTTATTGTCCCATCCTCAAAAAGGCGGGTGAGCACTGACATTGAGTGCCCATGCACATATTACAGATACAGCCCTTGCCGAGAGGCGGATGCCCTTGTTGTCCGAGGTCTTCACCCAGCAAGTTCGCCCCCTGGTTAGACATGACTTTGTCGTCGTGCCACTGCCGTTCCCCAACGCATGGATCGAGACGGTCCTCTATGCGAAGACGGGGGATGTCGGGCTTCTGTCCGAGGCCGTCAGGGTCAACATGGTGCATCTTGGAGGGCGCTTCTGGGCCCCGGATTTGGGACATTGAGGCCATGAGCTGGGCTGTTGGCTCAACGCAAGGGCGACGTAATATTGCACATTGACGTACTACATGTATTGATTATCATGACGACGCGCTTGTCATGGCGTCATGGATTTCTACAAGACAGTCTCTACTTGGTACTCCGTACTCCGTACAGAGTATTGCATTGCATGTTGGAGCATGGTGGAAGTAACACTGTGAAGTTGTATTAATAGATGCCAGCCACGACACAGTACTGATCGAGATGTACGGACATGGAGTATAATAATACGTCGCATTAGGTACGGAGCTGCGTGTTATTATAATTTACATGTATTACCATGCTGCTTCTGCCTCTGCTGCTTCTGCTGCTGCATTGCATGTCCTCGTGCATGGGACTCGCAGCAGCGCGAGAGCATATGGTCCCATAGTGCTGCATCCGAATACATGTACATGTACGACTATGGAGTTCGGGTAAGCAGGAAGCGCGTCCCCTTCTGCGAGGTGAGGCCCGGAAATGTGAGGGCTCATAATAGTCTCTCGTGGAGAGGGAAAAAGAGGGACTTGCTGCAGATGGATTTGATCCTGCGATACACTGTAGACTAGGTATGTTTATGTAGTATTAATACTAATTACTACCCAGTACCTAGGCAGTAGCACTAGGTTGTATGTACGAGTAAGAGTTGCATCTGTCCATCTGGCTATCCACTGGCCACGAATACATGTAGTTCCTTGTAACTTGTCCCCGTAGTTGTATTACGCATACTCTGTAGACGAGTACGACGATGAGGCTCCAAAAAAAAGAAGACAGACAGAGAGAGAGATTGAGAGAAAAGAACGTTCCCCTGCCTGTGCCTGCCAATGTGACGTGTTTCGTTTCTCTGCTCGTGCATTTACGACGGCATCTTGAAGGGCTGCGTTTTGACAGATGTGGGCCTCGCCCTAGGACAGTCCCAAGTATTACGAGTACGGCCAAGCACAGAGGACAGAGGGCAGAGGACCGTTGCGCCGTTTGTTTCCTATTCGGGATGTCCATGACGACGGGAGCGGCGTGGCTGGCACGCGACACGCAGGGTCAGTCAAGCAGGGCCAACTCACGCACAAGGACGATGCTCCGTAGACAGACACACAGTAGTTAGGTATGTGAGCAACGGGCTCAACGGATCGACGGTTGCGCGTAATAACGTCGACGGGCATTGGACAGGCCCCGAGTAAGGTGCTCCGTATACTACTAGCACTTTGTACGGAGTAATCTACATGTACGAGTATGTACGGAGTATTACTCGTACGGAGCATGCAATGGAGCACGAGGAATTGACCAACCGGTGCGCGCATACACGTACAATGTCAATGGCTGTCCGCGGAGTCAAACCACCGGCAGTACGGAGTAACAGACGAGTGAAGCTACGTACTACTCTTTCTTGTACCTACAGTAAGTACTACCCGTAGGCTGTGGCTGTGGCTACAATTGAAATACCCCGAAGACGCGAAACAGGTGATACATGATTGATCAATGGCCTCAACTGTTGTGGTTCAATCTTTTTTTCCCTCTTTGTCAACTTGTCTACTTAACGGGCCGAGCCATTTTTCAACCAACAACCAGTATTTAATATGGGGTTGAGCACTCTTGAGTCTTAGTTCAGTTTCGTTACAGACTGAATACTTCTCGCATGTATATACATCTCTGTAATAATACTCAGTACTTACTCCGTACTCTAATACATCTGTAGGAATCTCGGTACTCGGTGCAGCCACTACGACCTACCTACCCATACTGTCGCTGATCTACACAACTTGATTGCCCCCCCCCCTCAAAACAGGATCAGGAATGCCATAGTACTAGTACTCGTACTCGTATAGTACGAAGAAATAGATTAAACAACCCAACAACCCCATCTCCAGTTTTGAGTCCTGTGACCTCGACCTTCTGTGGCTACCCGTCGGCAGTGGGAAGCTGGCGCGGAGTCACTCACCAACCCCGCCCACTATGAGCCACAAGCGACATTGAACATTGCAAGACCCTCCGTGCGCCTGTGCCTCGTGCCCCGTGCTTGTACCCTTTGAGTACTCGTACAGCTATTTACACTTCTTGGCAGGGTACTCCTCCAGAGTGCGCTCTTTCCCTACCCGGCTAGCCTCAGCTCCGTTACACCTGAACCGGGCAGGCTAATATCCGTTCGGACACTTGCTCCCTTTCGATCAGAGGCTAGCTGCTAGCACGAGGGGGGGCCCGGAGGGGGGGCTAAGGGTACCCGTCGCGGAGTGGAGTTGGGGTAGGTCTTCTGCTCCGTATTAATACTACTTACATGGGAGGTAGTTGTGGTACCGTCTTGATAAGAAACGAACGATGGCCATTGCGCTCACGAACCGGTTGGAATCGGCGGCTCGTGTGAGCAGCTCCTGGCAACGGGGTACGGAGTATATGGAGTACAATTGTAAGCACATTGAAGAGCCGAGACAATATGCAATGCTTGCACATGTAGTACTCTTACGGTATGTAACTGTATGCTCGGGTCAAGCCGTCAGTCAGCCCACTTGCCAGTGCCAATGCCATGCCCACATTTCCGTTGCCCTCGCTCAGTACGATTATTGCTCCGTATTACGCTGTAGGTTCTGCGAGTAGAGTGCTACGGTAGGTGGTGTCAAGATCAGTGCCGATACGCCTACGCCGTCATTGATCACGCACGCAGCACGCTTGAATCCTCCGTGGCTTGCTTGGCCTTGGCCCTTGGCCTTGACCCTGCTTGTCCAGTGGGACGCCGAGGTCCACTCTCACAGGCGAGGCTTTGCTTGGCACTGGCAGGCACCTGGTACCAAGGCGTTGAAAGCCGAGTATACAGCAATGTGCTAGTGTTCTGGTCAAGGTGTTATTACTGCTCAATTGGATTGCACGTACTCCGTACAGAGTAATACTCCGTAATAATACTACGTACAAGTAAGAGCATGTATACTTGGTAGCGTCCGGAGTTGTCTAGAGCCGATGCTTTAGAGCCGATAGCATCCGGCCGTGCTTCCAATCCGGGTACCCAGTCAAAAACAGTTTAATTCCTCTCCCGTGCTCGTAGTCTGTACTCCGTAACACTCGTAGACCAGCCTGCATGGCATCATGAGGGGCCGTTTTAGCGCCAACAGCCAACGACGCCATGTCTCTTGTCTCTTTGGCCCAGCAAGGGCCAGGAACTCCACCATCACTCTCTCATCGCAGATGCACCTCGTCCCCTAGTGCGGATTGCCTACCATCCACTGCGTACGCCTCTGCCCTCTGGCAACTACTCGTACGGAGTAACAACTGCCTCTATTCGTACCCGTGGTCTCGCAGCCCATCAGAGAGGACGATGCACACTGCACTCGTACAGTAGCTGGAGAGAGGGCATGCGCGCGTGCGTGCGTGTGTGGCATCCATCACCTTGAGCTTTGTTTTTTTTTTCTTTCTCTTGGTTCCATGTCGTTCCATGAGAAAACTAGACTACTGGAGATAACACTTCCTCTTTCTGCCCCCGGCATGAGATGAGGGGGGACGATGTTGTTGAAGAAACTTTTGTGGCTTGCAGGTGGGAACACAGTATTACAGCGTACGTACTTGTAACGATTCTGGTGACGGGAACCCTGGCGGGCCGAAGAAGGAACGAACGAAACTGGGGTTTGATCAAGAGCAGTCACGTAACTAAGTGTACTTGGGGGAAAAGACAACGATGGAAGCATATGTATCAACTGGTATTGAGATGTCTATTCATCGTCTAGGAAATGAAACACTTTGAGAAACCGAATGTAGACACTGAATGAAAGAGGCCAAAGATGAGAAAAAGGACAGCTTTTTTATTCTCGCAGAACCCATTTTTATCCCCTGCAATTCCGTTGACCAGACCGTTGACCAGACCAAAGAAAGAAAGAAACGAAACAAGGACTCGTAGGAAAGAGGGAAAAAAACAAAAAGAGACCCTCCGAGGTTTCCATTGCCATTACCATTTGCCCGTGCATTTATCCATCCAAACGGAACAGGAGACATTGAAAGTCGATATTAATACAGCCGCGTGCAGTAAAAAAAAAGTTTTGTCTGTAACAAAAGCAAGACGGCGGCAGTGCCAAAACAAAAAGAACAGAGACAGAGGTAGGCAAGAAAAAAAAAAGACACGAAGAGAAACAGAAAGAGAAACCGTGCATAAGTGTCATCAGTCATGCGTCGTGACGAGTCGCCCGCGTATGTGTGTGTGTGTGAGCGACAATGTGAGAGATAGTACTACTCTGTGCTTTGTAAAAAGCAGTTGTACTCGTAGCTGTAATGGCTGTAGCTGTGCTGAGCTCTGTGCTCTTCTGCTGCGCCGAGCGGGTGGGTTGCGCTCGTGTATGCCAGGTCGGGGGTGCGTGGGTAGCACCGGTGCTTCTGTGTAGGTATGTATTGTATTGCCTGGTCGGCATGAATCCTGGTAGGCATCTCTCCTGTGTAATAATACCTGGCCGGTAGACTGCCTACCAGGCAGAGTAATACGACGTGCTCGAGTCGTATGCCACGTACGTGTAGTCGTCGGAGTCGTGTCCGTGAGCGGCCAGGGCGTTTTTCTCCGAGGCAACATGGCACGAGTTGTACATGTAGTCGTCGTAGAGGCTCCCCTGGAACTTGCTGCCGTCGCCGTGGGCCACCCGTCCCTTCTGGCGGACGTTGTAGCGAATGAGCGAGCCGTTCCCGGGGGGAGTCTTGAGCACGATGGCGGGCTGTGGAGCCGGTGCGAGGCGCTGCTCGTCGTTGGCGTCTCCGTCGGCTCTGCTGCCCCAAGAGGTCTGTCCCATGCAATGTTAGTGGGGTTCCGGTGCTGGAGGAGTGTGTGGTCGTGCTCGGGAGGGATTCGGGGGACAACGTCGAGTGTAGCACATTCACTCTCTGTAATACATGTGTGTATGTGGGCAGAGGGGGGGAAAGTGACAGGGGTGGGAGGGTAATGAGTGGGGATGATGCGTTGAAGTTGAAAGGGCAACGGCAGTAAGGAACAAAGAGCAAGGGAACAGAAGGGAAGAGAACAAGAGAGAAGTGATAGCATGTAGAGTGTGTAGTAATGTTGGAGTAAAGACATACCATGTTGAGAGTAAATAGAGCATAGAGCTTGAGGAGGCCGTGAAAGTAGCCAAAGACAATCGAGACAGGCAGATAGCACAGGTCGGTCCAGTCACGGCGGAACAGCCCCACCAGCTTGATAACCTTGGTAAAGGCAAACATAAAGGTGAACTGGGCGGCCAGGGCGGCGATGCGGGCGCCGCGATCCTCCTCCCAGCGGGCGGTGGCCCACCAGCAGGAGGCGAGCAGGAGCGGGTCGACGAGGAAGGCGAGCGAAGTGAAGGTGGCGATGTGCAGAGCGTAGGTGCACCAGGGCTGCTGGCGCCAGACGAAGCGCTCGCGCATGAGGCTGGTCCAGTTGGAGCGCCAGTTGGAGCGGGCCCAGCGGGCGCACTGGTAGAGGAACTTGTCGCTGTTCTCGAGCGTCGTCTCGACCTCGCAGGCGTCGTCGTACTGGATCCACGTGCGCCATTGGTGGCTGACGAGCCAGCGGGTGACGAAGTTGTCGTCGTCGGCGTTGAGGATCCACGTGCGCCACATCTCGTTGCGGAAGCCGTGCAAAAAGTCGTGGCTCGACAGGATCTCGGACCGGTACGCTCCCGTGCGGCCCGACATGCACGACGTGCCGCCGTCAATGTTGTGCGTCGCCGAGATCTCAAAGTTGCGTCGCTCAATGTACGCTGCGCCCAGCCAGTTCCACACCCGCGTAGACAGGGAGCCGCCGCGCTCGCGTCGCACCCGCTGGCACGTGCCCACCCCGCCGATGGCCGGGTCCTCGAAGGGGGCCAGGATCCAGGGCATCAGCGTCGACGGCCATGTCACGTCGTCGTCCGCCATGATGGTGATGGCCGTGGTCACCTGAGGGAGCGCCTCGCACACCTGCAGGCGCTTGTTGGCGATGGGCGTGCTCATCACGCGCACTACGGGCGGGCTCCAGTTGACGGCGGGCATCGGCGTCCTCTTCTCGTCGTTGCTGTTGCTGACATGCTGGTGCTGCTTCTCGCTGGGGCGGTTCCCAATAGGGTTGCCCGCTGTGCCCTTGAGCGTGTCGGCCAGCTTCTCGAGACCGTCGCGCTTGTCGTCGGTGGTGATGAGGATCAGCTCGGCGGGGTCGCAGGCCAGGATGCTCTCGAGCGAGGGGCGGAGCTCCTCGAGGGCGTTGTGGATGGTGGGCATCACAACGGTCACGTCCTTGCTGGTGAAGCTGGGGTCCGCGGGGATGGGCCTTGACCTATAAGTCCAATGGCTGATGGTGTGCACAATGAGGCGTAGGTAGCGGTGGATCCTGATGGGTGCGTGTTAGTTGTCGTGAACTCTGAGTATGCATGTACATTACCCTCCAATGGCTTGTTGCTGTTGTCGTCGATGCTGTTGTACCATGTGAACTTACCATAGTCCCCAGAAGAGGTATATCCAAAAGGTGGTAGAGTACCAGAAGTCGAAAGAAGGGGACAAGAACAGACCGGTGACGGCGTCAAGCTTGCCAGCCAAGGCACTGATGAGGTCTCTTTCCATGACGGTTGTGATGTGTGAAGTAACCAAGCTGGTATATAGGGGAGGGATGAAGAGGAAGAGAGAGAGGAAAGGGTGTTGTTGCTGGTCGAGGAGGGCGAGAATTATATAGGTGCGTGTGCACACAAGGTCACTGCCAGACAGGAAGTTGAGCTGGCAGGAAGTGAACAAGTCTACTCGCAGCTGAGGGCGAGGTGAAGCCTGGCTGAGACAAGAGAGAAGAAGAAGAAAAAAGCGAGAGTGAGGAGAGGTGAATGGAAAGCAGTTTCACCTCTCGAGCCCTAAGCTCTCACAACAATGTCGTGGGGGGTGAGAGGGCAGTAAAGCCGACGTCTGGGGTGACGGCTGAGAGTTCAGAGAGGAATAGAGTAGTAGCAGCACGAGTAACCATAGGAAACAAGACGGCCAGAGGAAACCATGAAACCCGAAGAAGAAGAAAGGAAAAGAGCCCCGACTCCCCAGAAAGACTCAAAGTAACACCGAGGGGGGATAATGTACAGTGAGAGAGAGAGAAAAGGAAAGATGGGAAAGAAGGAAGGAAGAAAGCGAAGGGATCTTAGACGGAAGAGATCATGGTGAGAGGTGTTGTTCAAATGTTGTCGTCGACTCTATTTCTGGTTGGTTTGGTTTGGGTTGGTGGGTGGAGCAGGCAGGGGCGCGCGGCAAAAAAAGCGAACCAGTGAATGCCAATACTTTTAGTCGTTGTAAGAAAGAAAAAGGACAAGGAACCCCGAATATGACCCAGACAGAGAGGAGGAAGGAAGGAAAGGGGGATATAAGAAATCAGGAGGAGGGATATCAAAAGGATGGTGGAAGAGAAGGAGGAAGAAAGGGTCCTTAAAAAAGAAAGAGAGTCGCGCATACGCAAGTACATACAATAATACAAGGGACCATCTACAGCTACGCAAGAGATGTATGTACTCGTACACCCGGGGTATCAGAAGGAGAGTGCCGGAGCAGCAGCACCAGAGTCAACAGCCCAGCTACGATACAACAACAAAGTCAACCAAAGGCATGCGCCATGCATGATGCATTCAAACGGACCTTGCCCCATTCCCATGTCCTGCATGAGCGGGGGAGGGAGAGAGAGAGAGCAAGCAAGCAAGCAAGCAAGCGACCAACATGGACCCTCGGACGGGGCTGAGGAGGAGCCCTGGAGGAGAGAGAAGGCGCCGCCGCCGCCGCCGTCGCCGCCGTCGCTCTACGAGTTAGTACTTACGGAGTTACTTGCTGCTGCTGAGGCAAAATGGTCGGCCCACGGAAAGGTACAAACCCACGCGCGCCTACAGTGTAAGTACACAGGCGGGCGGGTGCCCGGGCTAACTTCTGTCGACAGCAGCAGGAACTTGAGGAGACATGACAGGGGTGGAGAGAGGGGAG